>JASPKP010003589.1:10000-12500 GCA_030674155.1 Stramonita haemastoma
ACACACACACACCACACACACACACCACGCACGCACGCACGCACGCACGCACGCACGCACGCACGCACACACACACACACACACACACACATATACATACATACATACATACATACATACATACATACATACATACATACATACATACATACATGTATGTATGTATGTATGTATGTATGTATGTATTGTATGTATGTATGTATGTATGTATGTATGTATGTATGTATGTATGTATGTATGTATGTATGGTGTGTCCACAGATTGGTGTTGGACGTGGAATCTCTACGATGGAAAAACGGCGAGCAGGGGTTACCTCCCGCGTCCATTTGCAGTCAGCCCTGCAAGCTAGGGGAGAGCAGAAAGAGAACCAGTCAGTGCTGCTGGATTTGCGCCCCTTGCAAAGACAACGAATATCTGGAGGTTGTTACAGTCTATTGGTGTCTGTACTTGTCGTGGTGTGGTGGTGGTGGTGTGTGTGTGTGTGTGTGTGTGTGTGTGTGTGTGTGTGTGTGTGTGTGTGTGTGTGTGTGTGTGTGTGTGTGTGTGTGTGTGTGTGTGTGTGTGTGTGTGTGAAACTTAAATGCTCAGTATGGTCTCAGAAATTGCTTTCTTTAGAGAGAGCAAATCTAAGAAGTTTCACAGACAAAACCTATACAATTTTTTTCTGTCACTGTCACTTCTTTTTTTTCAACGAGCGACAAGGGCTGTACAAGACAATCACTGCTTCATGGGAAGTAATGTGTCACGATAGTGAGTCAGCAAAGGGACATTATTAACGTTCTATATGAGAGGCTTTCCTCGACAATATTCTCCCACGATAGTGAGTTAGCATCATTAATGTTTTACATGAGAAGCCTTCCTAGACAGGTATATTTTTATATTTTAAAAATAGACATAGGCTTAACCACAACAGGATCGGACTTAGCTTTCTGGTATCGTTTGCTGTCTCTTGTCTGGATACGTCTTGACTTCACTTCTCCCTTAACTCCTTGAGGAGTTGTTGGGGTACTGCACTGAACTTTGTTTCAAGCCATGTGTCAAGTTGAACCTGACAGAGTCCATCCCTCTCCGGGTAGCAGGATGCATGCTGGGTATGTTGGTGTCATCCATCCCACCGGCCATAGCTGGCCTACTCTTCTACAGAAAGGTGGATGGGGTTTTAATGCGTGTGCAAGATGTTCTGCATGCGTTCGTACACGGGACATTGGTTTATAGTCTCATTCGAGAGACTTTCTCGAGAATGGAGTCAGTACCATTGCTAACTACAAACGAGTAGCTTATAATTATCACCTCAAACGGACACCCCAGCAAAGGTTACAGGCGCGCGCTTGGTCGACATCCGATCACGCTATTCGAGGCTATAAACACTAAGCTACCCTGCCAAATAGCAATAGATGTATCCTCTTCTGTTTCACTTTGGGGGGGGCGTCTGGTGGTTAGAACATTGGGCTCCCTGTAGGGATGCCAGATACCTGTCAATATAAATAGCATCCCCACCTTCTGGAAATTCGGTTCTACAAATTCCGTCTTTTCTATCCCTCTCTTTTGTGTCTGCCTTGTTCCTGTTCTTCCTGTCACCTCCTTCTTAACTTATTTTTGCCATTTGTGTCCATCATCCTGCCTGTTTTATTTTTCCTAGAAAGACTCGAAAACTAACCATTCTGTCTGACGCCAAAGTTGGACGCGCAGAGCCTGACTTGTCAGGCGCTTAACTAACAGCAGCCCAACACATTTACGTTCCTATAACAGACAACAATAAATATCTATCTATCTATTGTTTTACATCGAGGATAATGGAATAAGCGATGTCTGAGCGTTTGACAAAGAAGATTATTCTAGTTCCACGACTTATATATATATATATATATATATATATATATATATATATATATATATATATATATATATATATATATATATATATATATATATTCTAAACCACTGTTGTTATTCTCTTCATGCAATACCTTGACTTTTCTTTGGGGATTTCAGGACGAATCCACGTGCGTGTCCTGCGACGATCTGTCCAAACCGAACACCAACCGCTCAGGCTGCGACCGTCTGCCCGAAGTGTACCTGGACTTCGATTCTCTCTGGTTCCTCATCCCCGCAGCCTTCTGCGTGTGCGGCATCATCACCACGGGGTTCGTGATGGCTGTCTTCCTCCGCTACAACAACACCCCCGTCATCATGGCTTCAGGACGAGAGCTGTGCTACCTCCTCCTCCTAGGCATTTTCCTGGCTTACGCCACAGCTCTATTGATGCTCATGACGCCTTCTCCCGTCCTCTGCGCTGTGGTCCGTCTCGGGGTAGGGGTATCGCTGTGTTTCATTTACGCCGGGCTCCTCACCAAGACGAACCGTATCTACCGCATCTTCAATGTGGGCATCAAAGCCATGGTCAAGAGACCCAGCTACACGTCTCCTAGGTCTCAAATCCTCATCTGTATCTGCCTGGTGTCTGTACAGGTGGTAGGCGGGCTCACGTGGTTAGGGTTCG
>JASPKP010003590.1:0-2500 GCA_030674155.1 Stramonita haemastoma
GCGCTTTTTCTATTTATAGAACATAACTTATATTTGGCGGGTTGTTTTTGTTTGTTTTTGTTTTGGGGGTTTTGTTAGGGGTGATGGGGGGGGGGGGGAGGTTTGTCCTATGTATGTGTTATGCGTGTGCGTTATTCTGTGTGTGATGTTATCTTCAGAAAAGCGGAGTCGTCACATACACACACACACACACACTCACTCATACTCTCACTCACTCACACACACACACACACACACCACACACACACACACACACACACACACACACACACACACACACACACACACACACACACACACACACACACACACACACACGGGGACGGGGTAGCCCAGTGGTAAGAACATTGCGCTCGTAATTTGACGACCCAAGTTCGATTCCCGTTCGGGGAGATTTTTTCCCCTGGAGTTAACATCAGGGCTGACTCCACTCTCCCCAAAAGTCCTTCGGATGAGACTATAAACCGAGGCCCCGTGTGCGAACACGTTAAATCCTGTTCCGCTTTTCGTAAGAGTAGGCCATTGTGTGCCGGTGGGAACAGATGACAAGATTTACAAAACTGCGTACACATGGGGACTGGGTGTAAAAAAAAAGCACATGAGTGCTTATTCCATTATCCTCGATATAAAAGTAAAATAAAACACCACACACTCACTCACACACACACATGCATGTACGCACGCACGTACGCACGCACTCACGCACACACACACACACACACACACACACACACACACACACACACACAACACACACAACACCACACACACACACACACACACACACACACACACACACACACACACAGGTTAAGTGACATCACTTTAAAACAGATGGCTTTTGACAGATGTATTTTTCGGTTCAGGTCTCAAACTTATCATGTGAAAGGAACCCATGATAATAAAAAAAAAGGTCAACTCTTTAGGGAATAATGCAAATCAAAAACAACACAAAAATTCTTTAGGTGTTTTTTTCTATTTGGGGGGGGGGGTGAGGAAAGGGGATGGGGAAGGAGAGAGGACCCTTCTTCTTTTTGAGTAAAACTTGTTTAAAAGATTTTTTTCCCCGTCTTACCGCTTCACTGGGAATCCTTGATGCATCTGTCTCTCTGTCTCTATCCGTGTCTGTCTGTCTCTCTGTCTGTCTGTCTGTCTGTCTGTCTGTCTTGTCTGTCTGTCTCTCTCTGTGTGTCTTTCTCTCTCTTTCTCTGTCTCTCTCTTTCTCTCTCTGCCTCTGTCTCTATCTGTCTCTCTCTCTCTCTGTCTCTCTCTTGCTCTCTCCTTCACACACACACCCCACACACACACACACACACACACACAAACACACACACACACACACACACACACACACACACACACACACACACACACACACACACACCACACAACCACCACCACCACTACCACCCTCACGACGACGACCACCACCACCACCATCACTAACCACCACCACCCTAGCTACACTACTACACACCAAACCACTACCTATTCCTTTCTTTCTTTCTTTTTTTCTTCTTTCAGTTTTGACTTTGCACAAGCCACCGGCAGGCAGCTTGTGTCTGACTGAGCAGAGGAGAGTATTTGGACAGTAAACTGAGGTAATGGAAAATAAATCAATTAACTGGCAGGAGGACTCTTCAGAGAGGCTAGGGCTGCACAGAGAGAGATAGAGAGAGAGAGAGAGGTAGAGAGGAAGGCATGCATGCTCTGATCTGCCTCCTATGCGCCATCGCTTTTGTAGCCTGACCATTTTGATCAGAAAGTTTCAGAGAATCGTTTGGCAATCGAACTGAGAGCAAGAGTTGTTGCAATAAGTAGAAGGGTAGAACTTGGGCACTGCCTGACGTTAAAGGCAGGAAGGAGGAGGAGGAGGAGAAAGAGCATCAGCAGCAGCAGCAGCAGTAACTGCAGTAGCAGCAGCAGCAATGGCAGTAGCAGCAGCAGCAGCAGCAACTGCTGTAGCAGCAGCAGCAGCAATTGAAGTAACAGCAGCATATACAGCAGCAGTAGCAGCAGCAACTGAAGTAACAGCAGCAGCAATAGCAGCAGCAGTAAAAGCAATGATGGGTTGAAGTGATTCGTGTTATTGGTAGGAGTACTCTACAGGTAACACACTTGTCTAGTAAGTAACAAGCCGGGTGTTTGATCCCTGTTTGAATTCAAACTACCCTCCCTCCCTCCCGCTAAACTACACGGAGTGCTAGTCTTTCGATCGGGAAAAGCTGTATACTGAGATCCTGTGTGCGACAGACACTTACTGCAAGTTAAAGAAAAGCACGGTAGCAAGTTGAGCTGTTGTCCTTGGTCAAATTCTCTAGAAAGAAGCCGCTGTCATAGGGACACAAATACACAGGCTGACAGGGGAAAAAAGTGACGCTCCACCACGAAATGAGTCGCTTAGCACGTAATCCACTTTTCAGCTAGGAGCCGTTAAAGGCAGTTGGGGGTCAAGTTGTTGATTTTGAAGTTTTGATTAATAATATTGTAAAACTACAGC
>JASPKP010003591.1:0-2500 GCA_030674155.1 Stramonita haemastoma
TCTCAATCTGTTTTTGTTTTGTTTCGTTTAATGTCCATTCACTTGCTTGGTGATTTAGGCACACCTGCAGTCATACCACTACATCTATACACATCTATCCCCCCCTTCTTCTCTCTCTCTCTCTCTCTCTCTCTCTCTCTCTCCTCTCTCTCTCTCTCTCTCTCTCTCTCTCTCTCTCTCTCTCTCTCTCTCTCTCTCTCTCTCTCTCTCTCTCTCTCTCTCTCTCTCTCTCTCTCTCTCTCTCTCTCTGTTCAGCATTCAGTTTCAGTCACAAAGAAAGAACAAATACACACAGACAAGAGAGCAAACAAGACCACGGAAACAGTAACAGACAGATGAACAGAGTAACAAACACACATGTATCCAGACACGCACACACACACACACACACACACACACACAACACACACACACACACACACACACACACACACACACACACACACACACACACACACACACACACACACACACACACACACACAGATATATTCCCGTTCGATCTATCAACTCTCAAATGCATCCACTAAAAATTGAAATGACCCAAAATTGAAACAAGACAATGATATATTCATTATCATTAAGACGTATCTTTATTTGCTAAAAAGAACCACTTAACATGGGCAATAACGCTTAAAGCCTACCCAAAAAATGCTCCTAACGCGTTACATCATTTGGATTTAAAATGCAAAAGATATTTCCATTGTCATCTCTTCCTTTAGATTAAAGGAAGTGTTTTTCTTTCTTGGAAAACAATTAATCCTTTGTCACATTTTGGGGGGGGGATAATTTTGGAATGATATATTTTCAACTGGAAGGCTGTGACCCAAGTGAAAAAAAACTATGTGAGTTCTTGACGTCAGCAAAGTGCCAAAGCCTACGTCATTGAAATGATGTTTTATCCCCGAAGTCGGAAAGTGGCTACCTTAATTTGATTGTGGGTCAACCGTAAATCTCGCCTGTCGAGGCACGCAGAGAGAGAGAAAGAGAGTGAATGAGAGAGAGAGAGAGAGAGAGAGAGAGAGACAGACAGACAGACAGACAGACAGACAGACAGACAGACAGACAGACAGACAGACAGACAGACAGACAGAGACAGTGACAGAGACAGATACAGAAAAAGTGATACATAAATACAGACAGAAAGACAAACAGACAGACTAGCTTTACATTACAACACTTTATTCTTTTATTTTGAGGATAATAGAATAAGCACTCATGTGTGTGGGTGTTGTTGTTTTTTACATCCAGTCCCCGATAAGCAGGCACGTACAGAAACAGACATAAAGATTGCATAAAAATTTGAAAGAAAGCAAACAAACAAGAAAGAAAGAAAGAGGGCGACATATTAACTCCAATCACACACAAAAATTCAACAAGACAAAAATGAAGAAGGAGAAAAAGAAAAAAAGAAAAAAAAAACAGATAGTCAGACGGACAGACAAACAGACAGACAGACAAGCTGGAAGATAAGCAAAACCACGTGTACAGACGGACATACAGATTGCATAAAAATGTTGACAGAAAGCAAACAAACAAGAAAACACCAACCAAGTCACACACAAAAAAAGCTTAAACAAAACAAAAATGAAAAAGATGGCAGAGTGGGGGGGTAGAGAGACTGACAGACAGAAATTCAAAGAAACAGACATAAATGAAGAAGAAAAAAAGGGAACGAAAAACAAATACAAAATTCTAAAAGGGCAAAAGATACAAAACAAAATCGAAAAGACAGAAGGGAGGAATTAAGGAATTAACAGAGAAAGAAAAAAAAGGAAACAGGGAGAAAGAAAGAAAAAAAGAAAGAAAGAAAAGAAAGAAAGAAGAAAGAAAGAAAGAAAGAAAGAAAGAAAGAAACACAGAAAGAAAGAAAGACAGAAAGAAAGAAACACAGAAAGACAGAAAGAAAGGAAAGAAAGAAAGAAAGAAAGAAAGAAAGAAAGAAAATGAGAAAGAAAGAAAGAATACAGAAAAGAAAGAAAGAAAGACAGAAAGAAAGGAAAGAAAGAAAGAAAGAAAATGAGAAAGAAAGAAAGAAAGAAAGAAAATGAGAAAGAAAGAAAGAATACAGAAAAGAAAGAAAGAAAGACAGAAAGAAAGGAAAGAAAGAAAGAAAGAAAGAAAGAAAGAAAGAAAGAAAGAAAGAAAGAAAATGAGAAAGAAAGAAAGAATACAGGAAAGAAAGAGAGAAAGACAGAAAGAAAGGAAAGAAAGAAAGAAAAGAAAGAAAGACAGGAAGAAAGAAAGAAAGAAAGAAAAGAAAGAAGAGAAAGAAAGAAAGAAAGAAAGAAGAAAAAGAAAGAAAGAAAGAAAGAAAGAAAATGAGAAAGAAAGAAAGAATACAGAAAAGAAAGAAAGAAAGACAGAAAGAAAAGAAGAAAGAAAGAAAGAAAGAAAGAAAGAAAGAAAGAAAGAAAGAAAGAAAGAAGAAAGAAAGAAAGAAAGAAAAAAAAATGAGAAAGGAAGAAAGAATACAGAAAAGAAAGAAAGAAAGACAGAA
>JASPKP010003591.1:5000-7500 GCA_030674155.1 Stramonita haemastoma
GTCTTTTTTTCCGTTTGTTTCCACTACCAGCACACAATGGCCTCCTCTTTCGAAAAGCGGAACAAGTTTTAACGTGTGCGCAAGATGTTCTGCGATATTCTGTGGTGTGGTGTGATGTGGTGTAGTGTAGTATGGTGTGGTGTGGTGTGGTGTGGTGTGGTGTGGCGTGGTGTGGTGTGGTGTGGTGTGGTGTGTGTGGTGTGGTGTGGTGTGTGTGTGTGTGGTGTGTGTGGTGTGGTGGGGTGGGATGGGGTGTGGTGGGGTGGGATGTAGCATGGTGTGATGTAGTGTAGTATGATGTAGTGTGGTGTATGTAGTATGGTGTAGTGTGGTGTAGTATTGTGGGGTGTTGTATAATACGGTGTCGTGTAGTGTAGTATGGTGTTGTGTGGTGTGGTGTGGTGTGGTGTGCTGTGCTGTGCTGTGCTGTGCTGTGCTGTGCTGTGCTGTGCTGTGCTGTGCTGTGCTGTGCTGTGCTGTGCTGTGGGTATTACATGGTATTGAAGGGGGAGGGGAGAGGGGTTGGTATAAATAGACCCCCCACCCCCACCTCCTGGAAATGCAATATATAGGAACCCCTCTTTTCTATCCCTCTCTTTGTTTCTGCTCTGTTCCTTTCCTCTCATTGTCACCTCCTTATCCAATTTCTACCTTCTTGCTCCATCCATTCTCCTGCCTCCCCCCCCCCCAAAAAAAAAAAAAACCCACAAAAAAAACAAAGATAACATTTCTCTCCCCACGCTTAAGTCAGTATACGCTGGGCCTAACTTGTCAGGCGCTTGACGGCAGCCGCAACGTATTAATTTTTCGCTCCTGTGACAGACA
Organism: Stramonita haemastoma; assembly: GCA_030674155.1. NCBI lineage: Eukaryota > Metazoa > Mollusca > Gastropoda > Neogastropoda > Muricidae > Stramonita > Stramonita haemastoma. The sequence continues at coordinate 5,826 of JASPKP010003591.1, forward strand.
ACAATAATTTGCTGTCTGAGCGTTCGATGACGACGATAAAGAAGACGACGACGAAGAAGAAGAAGACAAAGAAGAAGACGAAGAAGATCAATGTTGTCTTAGCTGAATCGAGATTGAAGATTTAATGTGAGCTGAGAGGAAGTATGGAGAGAGTGGATTGGATAATAAAATAATGGTGGGTGACATTTTCTTAGACAGTGATGGTATTGCAGATTCTAAAACTGTGATTTTCTTTTGGGGGGGGGGGGTCTGTAATTTGGTTAATGCTGTCTATAAATTTGGAGGCTTTAGGACCTGTGGGTTTCTTGTTGTTGTTTTTTTGACGGCAGCTGTCTTTGGAAAAGTAATGTGTGTGTGTGTGTGTGTGTGTGTGTGTGTGTGTGTGTGTGTGTGTGTGTGTGTGTGTGTGTGTGTGTGTGTGTGTGTGTGTGTGTGTGTGTGTGTGTGTGTGTGTGTGTGTGTTGTGTGTGTGTGTGTGTGTGTGTATGTGTGTGTTGTGTTTGTGTGTGTATGAGTGTGTGTGTGTTTGTGTGTGTGTGTATGTGTATGTGTGTATGTATGATTGTGTATGTGTGTGTGTTGTGTTGTGTGTGTTTATGTGTGTGTTACGTGTGTGTGTTTATGTGTGTGTACGTGTGTGTGTGTGTGTGTGTGTGTGTGTGTGTGTGTGTGTGTGTGTTGAGAGAGAGAGAGAGAGAGAGAGAGAGAGAGAGAGAGAGAGAGAGAGAGAGAGAGAGAGAGAGAGAGACAAGGTTGTCAATGTTTTCTATAGACACATTTGTTTGAGTCTGTCGGTTTTTCTAGCAGGTTTACTGGTTGTTTGAATAGATGTCTGCTTGTATGTAGATCGGCGATCTAGAGGTAACACACCTGCCAAGAAAGCGAAAAGTCCCGATTATTTCTTTTATTCATTTTTTATTCTTTCATATCAAGGATAATGGGATAAGAACTCACATGCTTTTTTTTAAATCCAGTCCCCGTGTGTATGCAGTTGTGTAAATAGTGTCATCTTTTCAAACGTGCACACAATGGCCTACTCTTACGAAAAGCGGAACAGGATTTAACGTGTGCGCAAGATATTCTGCATGCGTTCGCACACGGGGCTTCGGTTTAACGTCTCATCCGAAAGACTTTTGGGGAGAGTGGAGTCAGCTCTGATGTTAACTCCAGGGGAAAAAATCCCCTCCAACGGGAATCGAACTCTGGTCGTCAAATTCAAAGTATGTGTGAGCAGCTCCACCCGTCATTTGTTTTCCTTTTCCTGAGTGCATGTAGATATGTTTCCCGACCAGAAAGGCTTTTTTCTTTTTCAACAAAACTTCTCCTGCTGGGACAACTCTCTTGTTGCCGTGGGTTCTTTTACGTGCACTAAATTGTGTGTTGTACACGGGACCTAGGTATATCGTTTCATCCAAAAGACTAGCATCCAGACCACTACTCACGGTCTTTTGGACTGGGAGAGGGGAAAGTTGCAGGCACAAACGTGGGTCAAACCACCACACACACTTTGAACTGGAACTTTTCGCTTTCCAGGCAGGTGTGTTACCTCTAAACCACCGATCTACATATAAGCAGACATCTATTCAAACAGCGAGCCAACCTGCTAGAAAAACTGACAGACTCAAACAAATGTGTCTATAGAAAACATTGACAACCTTGTCCCACTAACACACAC
>JASPKP010003591.1:15000-19470 GCA_030674155.1 Stramonita haemastoma
CTGAGTGGTAGTATTGCTTTTGGTGTAAATGTCAGTGTTGGCGTTAGTGTAGTTTTTTTTTTAAACTAATTTATTCATTTTTAATTTATTTTATTTCTTTTATATCGAGGATAATGGGGTAAGCTCTCTTGTGCTTTTTTACATCCAGTCCTCGTGTGTATGTGTTTTGTAAATGTCATCTGTTCCCACCGGCACACGATGGCCTACTCTTACTGTTAGTGTGTCTGTGTGTTTGTGTGTGTATTTGTTTTTGTGTGTATTTGTGATTGTATGTGTGTTGTAAAATCCCCAATGAACATAAAAATTATGCCGGATAGTGTAAAAAAAAAAAAAAGGACGGACGAAAGGCTGGATGGAAACCACACACATAAACCCACGAAACACGCAACCCATCCCTCCACACAACACAAAGCGAGAGAGAAAGACACAATCACACACACACACACACAGAGGAAGAAGCAGAGAAAGAGAAACAAATGTATGGCGCTGTTTGCTGCAAGGCGAACAGACAGACAGACAAAGGAAAAAATGGTTGGTGGGTCTGAAAGACATGGATGATGACGACTGTCCAATTGAATTCTGCTTCTTAACATGGGCCGCCCATGAATATACTTAACTACATAGGAGAATGCCGAACACGTAATGGTCTCTAGAGAATTGGAAATGTACATCTCTTGAGCACAGGGGAAAGAGGGGTTCTTCTTCTTCTTGGCATTCGTCTTCCTTTTGCATTCTTAAACTTCTTTGTGCACAGGGAAAGAGGGTTTCTTCTTCTTTGCATTCGTCTTCCTCTTTGCATTCTTATCTTCTTTGTGCACAGGGAAAGAGGGTTTCTTCTTCTTTGGGATTCGTCTTCCTCTTTGCATTCTTATCTTCTTTGTGCACAGGGAAAGAGGGTTTCTTCTTCTTGGCATTCGTCTTCCTCTTTGCATTCTTATCTTCTTTGTGCACAGGGAAAGAGGGTTTCTTCTTCTTGGCATTCGTCTTCCTCTTTGCATCTCTTATCTTCTTTGTGCACAGGGAAAGAGGGTTTCTTCTTCTTGGCATTCGTCTTCCTCTTTGCATTCTTCTATTCTTTGTGCACAGGGAAAGAGGGTTTCTTCTTCTTTGCATTCGTCTTCTCTTTGCATTCTTATCTTCTTTGTGCACAGGGAAAGAGGGGTTCTTCTTCTTGGCATTTCGTCTTCCTCTTTGCATTTTATCTTCTTTGTGCACAGGGAAGAGGGTTTTTCTTCTTGGCATTCGTCTTCCTCTTTGCATTCTTATCTTCTTTGTGCACAGGGAAAGAGGGTTTCTTCTTCTTGCATTCGTCTTCCTCTTTGCATTCTTATATTCTTTGTGCACAGGGGAAAGAGGGGTTCTTCTTCTTTGCATTCGTCTTCCTCTTTGCATTCTTATCTTCTTTGTGCACAGGGAAAGAGGGTTTTTCTTCTTTGCATTCGTCTTCCTTTTGCATTCTTATCTTCTTTGTGCACGGGAAAGAGGGTTTCTTCTTCTTGGCATTCGTCTTCCTCTTTGCATTCTTATCTTCTTTGTGCACAGGGAAAGAGGGTTTCTTCTTCTTTGCATTCGTCTTCCTCTTTGCATTTTATCTTCTTTGTGCACAGGGAAAGAGGGTTTCTTCTTCTTTGCATTCGTCTTCCTCTTTGCATTTCTTATCTTCTTTGTGCACAGGGAAAGAGGGTTTCTTCTTCTTGGCATTCGTCTTCCTCTTTGCATTCTTATTTTCTTTGTGCACAGGGAAAGAGAGTTTCTTCTTCTTCTTCTTCTTTGTATTCTTATCTTCTCATTCTGCTTTGCACTCTTTCCTTTTTGCTTTGCATTCGTTATTCTGTTTTACATTGGTATCTCTTCTTTGCATTCTCATGTGATGGTATCGTGAGATCATTCTTTCTTCACTCCTCAGCATGGTAATAGTGGTTACAGAGATGAAGACCAAAATCAGGTACGAAGACAAAAATAAAGATGAAATCTCAGATGCCAACTAACTTCACTATTTTATAAAAATTACAATGTCTCACAATTCACAAGTGTGTCCAAAAAACTACGGTGCGACAAGGTTGCATGGGAGTTAATTAGTAACGCCCCATGTCGCGCTAAATCTCGCACACTAGATCTAGCATAAAACAATTGATTATTACAAAATCTTATTACACTCTCTCCCTCTCTCGTACTCGCCTCACACACACACACACACACGCGCGGCGCGCGCGCGCGCGCGCGCGGCGCGCGCACGCACACACGCACGTACGCACGCACGCACGCACACAGATACACATGCACCGGCTTACATTTATTCTTTGCATTCTTCTAATGCATTTTCCTTTTATTTCTTCTTCTTCTCATTTGCATTCTTCTTCTTTGTATTCTTCTTCTTTTTCTTTGTATTATTCTATTTCTTTGCGTTTTTTCTTTTTCTTTGCATTCTGCTTGTCTTCTTTGCTTTTCTCTTTTTGGCTCTTCTTCTTCTTCTTTGAAATCTTTGCATTTTTGCATTCTTCTTTGCATTTTTCTTCTTCTTTCCACTCTTCTTCTTTGTGTTCTTCTTCTTCCTTTGTATTCTTCTTCTTCTTTGCATTCTTCTTCTTTTCATTTATTTTTTTTCGTCTTTAAGATTCTTCTACCTTGCTTCTCCTTCTTTGCATTTTTTCCATGCTTTTGTCCTTTCTCATCCTTCTTTCTTCATCTTCGACACAACAATACCTTTTTTTTCTATGTTATTAAACATCAGTTTCCTTTTGTTTTCTATTACTTTTTAATGAAAACATCAAAGCGAGTCTGAGTCCGCATCTTTAGTTTAACAAGTTTTTATTTTCGACGTCATCTCTATTATTTGGGTGGGTTGTTTTTTTAATAAATCATAGCTCAATCATGCAGATTCTGTGTGGAAAATAAAAACGAAAAAAACACGTTAAACAAAGTATACGGTATTGTTTCTAAAAAAAAAAAAAAATCGACAACAGAAAACCAACAATATTTGTTTGTGTGTCTACCTGCCTGCATGTCTGTCTGTCTAACTGTCTACTTTTCTGTCTCTGTCTCTTTGTCTCTCTCGTCTTTCTCTCTCCTGCATGCCTGCCTACCTGTCTGTCTGTCTCTGTCTCTTTATCTCTTTCTCTTTCTCTCTCTCGCTCTTTGGTTTTTCTTTCTCTGTCTTTCTAACTCTCTCTCGATCTCGATCTCTATATCTCTGTCTCTGCCTGTTGTCTGTCCGCTCCCACCCCTCCTCTCTCTCTCTCCCTCCCTCTCTCTCTCTCTCTCTCTTCTCTCTCCTCTCTCTCTCTCTCTCTCTCTGTGTCTCATTCGCTTACTAACAGAAAGTTACAGAAATTATAAGCTTGTTTTATTTCCAGCCAGACTGATAAAAGGCGGGGTAAATCTGTAGTGATTAGCTCCCTTGTCAGTGTCTCTCTTTGTGGTGAAGCAATAAGCCTTTGTTTTTCCCTTCTGTCTGTCTGTCATTCTGTTTTCTGTCTCAACTCACTCACTCACTCTCTTCCTGAATACCTACCTGCCTGTCTACCTGTCTGTCTACCTGTCTGTTGTGTGTTCTGTGTGTCTGTCTGTGTGTCTGTTTCTGTTTCCGTGTCTGTCTCTGTCTCTGTGTGTCTGTGTGTCTGTGTGTCTGTGTCTGTGTCTGTCTCTGTCTCTGTCTCTCTCTCTCTCTCTTTCTTTCTTTCTGCGTGTTTATTATATATATATATATATATATTATATATATATATTATATATTTATATTATACATATATATATTGTATATATATAAGAGCTTCAATTTTCTTTCGGTGTCTTTGAACTTTGGTCGTTAGGACTGACAGCCAGGACAGATGGACAATTTAGGACTGACAAACAACAGACAGACGACAGACAGACAGGCAGGCAGAAAACAACAGGAGAAAAAATGTTATGCAGGGTGGACATCTTGTTTGCGCAATACACGATTATGTATCAGAGGAAAAAAGTACAGACGTATTTTTCCCCAAGTTTTCTTGGTTTGCTTTTTTTTTACTTTAAGAAGCTGGAAAGACAATTGTTTGTTTTACATGGTTGAGTTTAATACTTTTCGTGTGCTGTTACTTGTTGTTGTTGTTTGTTGTTGTTTGTTGTTTGTTTTGTTTTTTGTTGGTGGTGGTGTTGTGAAGTGCTGTATTCATTGTTGTGTGTGTATGTGTGTGTCTGTCTGTATCTGTATGTTTGTTTTGTGCATGTTGTGTTGTGTGTATGTGTGTTGTGTGTTGTGTGTGTGTGTGTGTGTGTGATGTGTGTGTGTGTGTGTGTGTTTTGTGTTGCGTCCCAGTTTCCCCTTGAAAAGGAAACCAAAACTAAAAAGCATGGCATCATTTACTGTTTTCGTCTTTAGTGTTTTTTTGTTTTTTGGGTCGGGGGGGGGGGGGGGGGGTCGTGTATGGTTTTGTTTTTTTTTTTTGTTTTGGTTTTTGTTTGTTGTTTTGTGTGTGTGTTGTTTTTGTT
>JASPKP010003592.1:0-2500 GCA_030674155.1 Stramonita haemastoma
TTTTTTGAGTCAATGTTTGCTCATAGTCAGTGTACTTGTATGCCTTGGTCCCTATATGAGTTCGTCTGTGACTACGTAAATTAAATTTTGAAAACAAAGCCTTTCCACTTTCATTGCACTCAAACGTGTTTTCTTTCATGTGAGTTTTCCTGTGTTTCTCAAAATCACTTTTCCTTCTGAAGCGTCTTCCACAGTATGTGGATGTATCTGATTCTTTACCTTTGTGAATTCGCCTGTGCTCTTCAAACATACGTTTACTGGTTAAAAATTGTCCACAGTCATCACACAAATATGTCTTTTGTGTTGTGTGCTTTATGGTTGGACTGTTGACAAATTGTGTAATTCTTGCTGTTCTTTTTTCAGTTGTGTCCCAGTCATCTTTAGCGATGTGACTATCATCAGTTCTGTTGTGTCTAGATATATCTTCCTTGCTTTTATTTGTGTCTTGTAGATGCATTTCTATATTATTCTTTAGCTCTTCTACAGAATGCCTGTCCATAACACCATTGGACAACAGGGATTTGTGAACATGTACAGAGAAATCACACGAGTCCTTGACTAGTTCGACTTCATCTGGGAAAGAAACACCTGCACCAAGAATCCCATATTCAGCAGCAACAGTTACGCCTTCTTTTGTGTCATAAATATCTGCAGTGTTGTTACAGTTACAAGTACAGGCAGTGTCCATACTTATGCTGTTGCCAAATGTATCATACCAGTACTCGGTGATTTCCTGCTTGTACTCAATGTTCCGACAGCGTTCAATTGTCTGCTCTGGGAATCTACTTGGCTCAGGCAGGTCTTGGGCATGTTCATGTTCAGTCACTGAATCTGTGTTAACAGTTGCGTTGGTCTGTACTGAAGAGCCCCCTGTCTTGATGTTTGCTTTGCTGGGTGGCCCTGGGACACATTGGAGAACTGAAATCATCTGCAACAACAACAACAACAGCAACAGGTTATGATAGTTGCTAAAATCAAGGTGGCAGGCTGTGTTTAGTTCTATACATGTTAGGATTTTTCTGTCATGTGTTTGTCTGAGAGCTAGTCATATGTAAGGAGATGTAGTTTTCTTTCTACCTCCCTGTTACAGATTTCTCACTAGATGTTAAAGCACTTTTGACAAGAAGCTGAAAAATGCGTATCTTTTTGAGGTACTGTCTATGTGTGTTTGTCTCCCCTTGTCCTAGACAGATAAGTCATCACAGAAGAGGAAGAAAAAAACAATGAATCGTAGCAACATTTACTCGGAAAAGTGTATCTTGAACAGCGTTTTGTCAGGAAAGAAATATGCACAGTAGGTTGTATAAATGGACCGCCACCCTCTGTGTTATATAAGGATGCCAACATCTCCCCCCATTACTTACTTACATTTATTATATCTCTGTAACAACAACCTCTTCCTGTCATTTATAAAGGAAAATATTTAACCAACTTAGATATGTTCTAACTAAAATGGAAAATACCAGTTTTTGACACAGGAAACAATGAAATACAATGACATTACTTTTTTTTATATATTGGTTTTTTTTCCTTGGGTAGAACAGTTTGGTTCACCAAAGTGAAAGATTTTTGTGGGTGCAACCCCCCCCCCCCCCCCCCCCCCAAACACACACACACACACACACACACACACACACACACACACACACACACACACACATCACACACACACACACACACAACACACACACACACACACACACACACACACACACACACACACACACACCCCATTTACTTTTCTAAACATGACACATGTGTTCATGCTTTTTAGAAATTTTGTTATATGTTCTTACTAGATAAACAATGGACTACTCTTCTGAAAGCTGGAAAAGATTTTTAACATGTGTGCCAAATATTTGTGTGCCACCAAACACCTTGGCACATTGGTTAGCGCCTTGGGTTATGGACTGGAAGGTCAGGTTTTAAATCCCATAAAAATCAGGGATTTTTTTCACTCCTACAGTGTGTACCCAGAGTGAGATTTCTGTGGGCTCATTGGGAAGACTGGAACCACAAAGTCGAGCTTTATCTACTTTACAGATGTCATTTAGATGGTGTTGTTCAAATTACCTGACCAACACTGCAGGTGTCTGTATCTCTTATTCCCAAGTGAGGCTGGGGTATAATATGATAGGGAGCATAGTGTACAATCCAGTCACGCAGTCATAAATCATGTGTACTTCCATAGCAGCATTGTTTCATCATCCTCATCATCATTGATTATTATGTCATAAAAGAAAAATGTCTCTGATTGGGTGTATCACAAAAGATGAGGCAGCAAAATAAGCTATGTGTGCATGTGCACTTGGGCCTGGTTTATAGTCTCTTCCAAGGGACTTCAAGATTGAGTTTAGTTTTCTCATCAAACTGGGAAAGGGCAATGCTAAGAATTGAACATTATAACCTCATGGTCAAATTGTAAGGCAGGTAAGTATTTAACCATCCTGTCATCTGCCTTCTTATGTAATGATTTTAATTCCTATTACAAATAATCATA
>JASPKP010003592.1:12500-17500 GCA_030674155.1 Stramonita haemastoma
GTGTGTGTGTGTGTGTGTGTGTGTGTGTGTGTGTGTGTGTGTGTGTGTGCGTGCGTGCTTGAGTGTGTGTGTGTGTGTGTGAGTGTGAGTGCGTGCGTGCGTGCGTGTGTGTATACATGTATGTATGTATGTATGCATGTGTGTGTGTGATGATTATTTTTAGCACTGTCAACTACTCATTCCAGATGATCTGTCTCTACTTTTTCTCTCCCTCCCATGGCTGCAATCACACTTATCTGTGATCACATCTTTATACCCATTACAATTCTTACATTCGTACACTCATATCACTAACAATCTGTGTTTTTAAGAGAATACCATTTATTTGCAAAACAGAAGTAAAAGAGTAACAAGAAAGCGTCATATATATAAAAAATCCATCATAAAATGAATTTATACACTTGGGTTTATGCAACAACAGATCCTAAAATTTTTATTCAGTTTTAAAGTTTGGCGAATTTTAATCAAAAGTTTAAGAACAATAGACCGATAGACATTTCACTAGTTTCTCAGACGTTATAATAAACCATGTAAAAACTTTGTTAAAACATGCTTCCAAATGCAATACACGTATTGAAAGCTTAACATCAAAGTCAGTGAGATTATAGTATCTTTTATGGCTACAGAGAACATACTTCTGAACAAACTTTTAAAAACATGAAATATTGTTATCATGGCAATGTACAAAAAAAAAACCCTTCACTTTTGAACAGATGCACTGGGGAATCGCTGTCCAGATTTATTTCTTCTAATGAAAACCATACTAATATATGTGTTGCTTTTTAGTTATTGTACACAAAGTTTGTGGATGATTTAGAACCAGTAATTTCACTGACATATGTTAAAGGTAAAACACCTTCTACCTGTAAAAATACAGTAGCTCCCTAATAATGATTGCAACAAAGCCTAATGCACACTAGCCGCAACAAGTTGCGTTCAAGTTTATGTTAAAAATGATGAATATAATTCAACAACACATGATATCATGGTAAGAAATTATGGACAATAATTGTGCCTTGAAATTTCACTTGAGTTCTTTTGATAACCCATTATAATCAACTTGGGTACAGTGCGTTGAAGGAAGTAAGAAAGCCCACAATACAATATACAATAAAACAGAATGACACATACACATGTCCAGTCCACAAAGTGTCTTGCTCAGCTGGTTTCAATTACTATTTACAAAGCATTTCCCTATGGGGTTACAAGGGATCAGGGAAATTTACACATATGAAAACTGGCTCCCCCTTGATTGATGCTGTGTTCTTGTTTCAAGATGGATGTGACGTGTGCTGTGTGCTGATTTTTCATCTGTTATACAGTGAGAGGATTTCTTGATGTGTATTCTGGCTGTGTATAGCTGATGTCACTTTTGTCCAGTGTAATTTTGTATGTGTCTGACTGAACTGATTGTTCCACACTGTGCTGTTCTGCCATCTGTACACTGTGGCCGCTGTCTGCTTGGATCAGACTGTGTCTGAACATGGAAAATGGGCATATCTATCACCCAAGTGTTGGCATTACTGTGGTCAATGTTGTGTGTGAAGTAGCGTGTGTCCTTCTAATGTTCCTTTTTGGTTGAACTTCTTTCCACATAATGTACAAGTGTATGGCTTTTCTCATGTGTGAATTTTAATGTGAGAAGCTAAATATTGTTTCAAGGTAAACTTCATATCACAATATGTGCATTTGTGCGGTTTCACTCCTGTGTGGGTTCTAATGTGGCGAGTTAAAGCATTTTTCCAAGCAAATTTCATATCACAATATGTGCACTTGTGTGGCTTTTCTCCTGTGTGAGTTCTAATGTGTTCTGTTAAACTACGTTTTGAGGCAAACATCTATATCACAATATGTGCACTTGTGTGGCTTTTCTCCTGTGTGGGTTCTAATGTGGCGAGTTAGATCAGGTTTCCCGGTAAACTTCATATCACAATATGTGCACTTGTGTGGCTTTTCTCCTGTGTGGGTTCTAATGTGGCGAGTTAGATCAGGTTTCCGGGTAAACTTCATATCACAATATGTGCACTTGTGTGGCTTTTTCTCCTGTGTGAGTTCTAATGTGAGAGGTTTAAATTACATTTTTCGACAAACATCTTATCACAATATGTGCACTTGTGTGGCTTTTCTCCTGTGTGGGTTCTAATGTGGCGAGTTAAACCATTTTTCCGAGTAAACTTCATATCACAATATGTGCACTTGTATGACTTTTCTTCTGTGTGAGTTCTAATGTGTTCTGTTAAACTACATTTTGAGGCAAACATCTTATCACAATATGTGCACTTGTGTGGCTTTTCTCCTGTGTGAGTTCTAATGTGACGAGTTAGATCAGGTTTCCGGGTAAACTTCATATCACAATATGTGCACTTGTGTGGCTTTTCTCCTGTGTGAGTTTTAATGTGTTCTGTTAAACTACATTTTGAGGCAAACATCTTATCACAATATGTGCACTTGTGTGGCTTTTCTCCTGTGTGAGTTCTAATGTGAGAAGTTAAATTACATTTTACGACAAACATCTTATCACAATATGTGCACTTGTGTGGCTTTTCTCTTGTGTGGGTTCTAATGTGGCGAGTTAGATCATGTCTGTGGGTAAACTTCATATCACAATATGTGCACTTGTGTGGCTTTTCTCCTGTGTGGGTTCGAATGTGGTATACTAAATTTCTTTTATGGGTAAACACCTTATCACAGCATATGCACTTGAAAGGCTTTTCTATTGTGTGGGTTTGATTGTGCCGTGTCAAACTGTCTTTCCGGCTAAGTGTCTTATTACAATATGTGCAGATGTATTGTCTTTCTCTAGCGTGGATTCGCATATGTCTTCTTAAGTCTTTGTTGTATTTGTATGTCTCCTCACAATGTGAACAGGGGTATGAACTTTCTCTTGTATGGACACACATGTGCCTTTCTAGATTGCTTTTCCTACCAAATAATTTTCCACAATATTCACACAGGTGAGACTTTTTCTTTGTAAAAACATCCATGTCTCCTTCTAAAGTAGTCTGTGTACTCTGAATTTTGTCACAGTCAGCATCTTTTTACCTTGCTCAAATTCTCAGGTGTAAAGTTATTGTCCACCACATTATGATTGTGTGTAGTTATTTTGCACACCATGTCTTTCTTTGTTTTTCATCATTTTCCCTTTTTCAAATATGGACTGGGTTGGTTTTCTATTGACTATTGTTTTATCATTGTTGTGTGAAGCTTGGTCACAATTCTTCCGTTGTGTACATGTGTTGCGGCTGTTTGCATTGCTTTTTTGAGTCAAAATTTTCTCACAGTCAGTGTACTTGTATGCCTTGGTCCCTATATGAGTTCGTCTGTGACTACGTAAATCAAATTTTGAAAAGAAAGCCTTTCCACTTTCATTGCACTCAAACGTGTTTTCTTTGATGTCAGTTTTCCTGTGTTTGTCAAAATCACTTTTCCTTCTGAAGCGTCTTCCACAGTATGTGGATGTATCTGATTGTTTTACCTGTGTGAATTCGCCTGTGCTCTTTAAACATACGTTTACTAGTGAAAAATTGTCCACAGTCATCACACAAATCTGTCTTTTGTGTTGTGTGCTTTATGATTGGACTGTTGACAATTTGTGCAATTCCTGCTGCTTTATTTTCAGTTGTGTCCCAGTCATCTTTAGCGATGTGACTATCATCAGTTCCGTTGTGTCTAGATATGTCTTTTTTGTTTTTATTTGTGTCACTGAATCTGTGTTAACAGCTGCGTTGATCTGTACTGAAGAGTCCCCTGTCTTGATGTTGGCTTTGCTGGTGGCCCTGGGATATGTTGGAGAACTGAAGTCATCTGCAACAACAACAAACAACAACAACAACAACAACAACAACAACAACAACAACAACAACAGGTGATGATTAGTTGCTAAAATTTCAAGGTGGCGGCTGAGTTTAGTTCTATACATGTTAGGATTTTTTCTGTCATGTGTTTGTCTGAGAGCTAGTCATATGTAAGGAGATTTCGTTTTCTTTCTACCTCCCTGTTATAGATTTCTCATTAGATGATAAAGCACTTTTGACAAGAAGCTGAAAACTTGCGTATCTTTTTGAGTTACTGTCTACATGTGTTTGTCTCCCCTTGGCATAGACAGATAAGTCATCACGTCTTGTCCTCAGAAAGAAAAAATCTGAGTACATTACCCCTCTCTTGCAATCTCTCCATTCGCTGCCCATACCACAGAGAGTAAACTACAAGATCAATACCCTCTTTTAAACAAATGTCTCCACAATACTGCACCCTCCTACCTCTGTGAATGTCTTCACTTGTACACACATTCTCGCTCCCTCCACTCATCGCAGATACTTTGTCCTTAAGAATATCTAGATTCAACCTATTCTACCGTTGGCCACTGCTCTTTCTCTGTTTTGGTCCATCGATCTGGAACGACCTTCCCCTCTCCCTCCGGCAAAAGCCTACTTATGACACTTTTAAATCCAACCTCAACACACACTTATTTCAAACCTAAGTTTTTCTCTTTCCACTTCCATCTTTACCTGTCCCTGCCTTCAACATCCACCTGCCAAAGTGTTAAAGTTTGTAGGTTGTCTGTGCGGGCCGTGTGCTGCGTGCATGCGTGCTGTGTGTGTGTATTAAAACTGTAAATTGTTGTTGATTGTGTGTTGTGTACCTGGAATGCTAGCGCTTTGATTTGTTTTTACAAGATATAGCGCTATACAAATTCCATGTATTAAAAATCATTAAGAGGAAGAAAAAAACAATGAATCTTAGCAACATTTACTTGGAAAAGTGTATTTTTGAAAGCATTTTGTCAGCAAAGAAATATGCACAGTAGGTGAAATAAATAGACCCCCACTTTGTGCGTATATAATGATACCAGCATCTGCCCCCATTACTTACTTAAATTTATTGTATCTCTATATCAACAATCTTTTCCTGTCATTTATAAAGGAACATATTATTGGACTTAGAAATATTATAACTAAAATGAAAAATACCAGTTTTGACACAGGAACAATGAAATTACA
>JASPKP010003593.1:0-19463 GCA_030674155.1 Stramonita haemastoma
CCGCGGCATCCTCCCTTTTTTGGTCGGGGCTCCACCCATTTTTTGAGGGAGAAAGACCCGGCGCAAGAGAAAGGCCCTTTTGGTCCCAAAAGCTGTAATGCAACTTATTCTTTTTTCTTTTTAGCATTAATGACTTATTTTTTGGGAAATTTAAAAACACATTTTAAAACTGCTTAATTGTTTTTTACAAATTTCATGGTATGTACGGCGCTGAGGGGCCTATTTGACCAGACACATCGAAACAACGCCCCATGTGTTTTGGGCCCAAAACTCCTACTTTAAATAAAAGTAATGTAGGATTTTTTAAAGGGTTTAAACCACTTTTGTCAAAATGGGCTTTTCTGTGTGCTTTGGGTTTTTGTTTTTTTTAAAAAGTGTTTTAACTTTAATGAACATGGCCAGGGGTTTCCTGGGATTTAAGAGAAAAAGTCATTGTTTAGAGTTTCAAACCAGGGGCCCTGATATATATATATATAAATATATATATATTATAAATATATAAAAAATATATATTTATTGGTGTGGGGTGGTGTGTGTGTGTGTGTTGGGGTTTTGTGTGTGTGTGTGGTGTGTGTGTGTGGGGTGTGTAGTGTATATATAACACCATTATATAGATAAAGAAAAAGCATGCAAATATATAAAATTATATATATAAAAATTATATATAAATAAATATACATATATATAAAAATATAAATATAATTATATAAATATAAATAAATATCTTAACCTTCCCCCTTAATCCTCCCGCTCCGGGTGGAGAAAAAGGCGCCAACAATCTCCTCCAGCCATCTTTTCCCCTTGGGGCAACCAGCGGGTTTTTTCTTTCCCAATATAAAAAATATAATATAAAAAAATTTATATATATATAATATAATATATATATATGTGTGTTGGTGGGGGTTTGTGTGTGTGTGTGTGTGTGTTGTGTGTGTGTTGTGGTGTGTGTGAAATGTGTATATAACCCCAAATTATATAGATAAAAAAACAGCATGCATTTTAATAAAATTTTATTTAAATATATATATATTATATATTAATATAAAAACATATAAAATATATAAAATTTATATATATATATAAAATAAAAAATATAAAATTATATATACAATTATATATAATACACGGGATTTTTTGTCACGCATTGGACGAACAGCCCCAAAACCCTGACCAACTGGACGTGCCCTAATCTTCGTTTGCGAACCCAAGGGCCCATAAATGAATATATAATATTATAAATAAATATATATATAAAAAATAAATAAATATATATATATAAAACCGTAAAACCCCTAGAAAAGAGCCCACCATCTAGCAAACGCCCACCCCCCATTTTGGGGCCCAAAATTTGTGCACGGGGGTAACTACCTACAAACCCCCAAACCCTGCTTTTTTCAAAGAGACAATGCCACTTTCACTGGGATTTGTGCAAACTGTTCAAAAAGTAAACTTTTTCCCTTTCTTTCCCTTTTTCGTTTTTTTTTTCCCTTTTTTTCTTTTTCCCTTTGTCCCCTCTCCTCACTCCCCCCCATCCCCAACAAAGTAAATTTAAAAAAATTACGTCATTTTTTTTTTCCACTGCCCGCCCTTTTGTCAGTGACGTCCCGGGGTATTTTGGATGCCCTTTCCTAATGGCCGTAAGTTATTTTTTGAATCTCTCTGTGCCTTTTTTGGGCCAAAATGCCAAAGCGACAGTCTTACACTGAAACTTTAAAAATTGGAAGCCCTCCATTTATCTGGAAAAAGAAGCGGGTGGGAATTTTTGGGAAAGGGGGCCCCTAATTTTTTCCCTTGTGGAAGGTGGTCTTCTACTCACCCCCGACCTAACTTATATTTTTCCCGGGTTTGAAATTCAAATAAATTTTAGGGTTTTGACACAAAAATTTATTTTGTGCAAAGGGGCCCCAAATCCCGAGCAAACGCCCACCCCCCCCCAATTTTGCCCTAAATCGTCCACAGGGGGGTGGCGTATGCTAGGGTTTTTTTATGGTGTGTGTAAAAATTTTTAAATATAATATATATAAAAAATTTTATATATATATATATATAAAATATATAAATAAAAAATTTTATATATATAACAGTATCAAAAAGTGTATCTGCAGTCCTTTCTAAAGGAAAAAAGCATGTGTATCAGTTTTATGGTACATTGTCACATCACCCCCTTTAAATTTCTTCCTCTTTTTTTTCTCTGTATGTGTTTCTTGCCCCTCTATCTGACAGGGGTGCATAGACCCAAATTTAGGGGAAACCAAATTTAGGGGCACTGATTTTAATCTTTATTTTTCTGAAGGGGAACAGGAGCAACTTTTTCATTTTAAAATTTTAAACCCCCAAGGGTGTTTGTGTGACTTAAAAAAAGTTTTGTTTTTTACTTTGTTCCCTTTGCTCAAAAAAAACCACTGATCTAAAGCTTTTATTTTTTTTTGCAAATTTTTTTGGGGCCCTTTTCCACCCCAAAATTTTTTCCCCCCAAATGGCGATCAAAAATTTTTGTCCAGATAAAGGGACTGATTTTTTTATGTCGGTTTTTTAGGGTGGAGAAAGACTGTTGACGGATACCCAAAGATGTATGAAGCAGACTGATAAAGGTGTTTGCAGGCGGGGGTACAGGGGGGCCCAAAAATTTTTGGGTTTAAATTTTCCCTGGAAAAATTTGCGGGAAAAGCATACATGATTTTGCATGCTTTGGGGGCTGTGCCCCGTTTAATTTACCCTTTATGTGAGTAATTTTCCATTGCTTTTTGCTTTTTCTTGCGTTTAATGGAATTTCCATTAATAAAAATTTCGAAATTTCCTTTACGTCGAACGCTTTCCAAACATATGCCACAAACCATTTTTAAAATTTTTTAAATTTTAAAAATAGGTAAAATCCAAATTTTATGACGTCAAAAAATCTTTCAAAAAAATGCCCTTTCCCCCCGCCCACTTAGCCCCCCCTACTTTTTGAATATTTAATAGCTAGCTATTTTTCTAACCCAAAATCATCGCAAAAACCCTTACTATTCACATGTAAATTTTTTTCCCCCGGGCATTTTTTTTTGCAAATTTTTGACAAAACCACATAGCAAAAGAGTTAACTAATGATATGCGAGAGAGAGAGAGAGGGGGGGGGAAGTTTAGATAGACAGCAGACAGACAGACAAAACAACAGACGGGACAGAGAGACGGGGAAAAGGAGAGGAGAAAAAGGGGGAAAAAAAACCCCCCAAAATTCCGCCCCCCAAATTATCCCTTTAAACCTTCTTCTTTAAAGGAATAAACCCAACCCCCATAAAAATAAAAACCCCCAAATTTCCTTATTTAAAAAAAAAAAAGAAGTTTCCACGAAGGGTAGGGTAAGGCTTTGTTTTGGCCTAAACTGTTTTCCCTTGTTTTTTAAAGATCTTTCCCAATTCATTAGTAAATTAAATTAAATTCATTTGCAAAACCCCTTTTTCTCCCCCTTTTTCCTTCTAATCCCCTTCCTCTCTCTCTCACCCCCCTCTCCTCCTCCCCCTCCTTGTGTTTTTAAATATTTTGGTTTAAATTTTTTGTTTTTTAAATTTAAATGGCTTTTTTTTTTTAATTTTAACTTATCCCTGATGAGGGGGGGGAAACTGGTTTTAAAACAAAAACACATGAGTGTGTATTAAAACTGCCTTAAACATCTAAAATTTTCCCGTCACCCTCCCAAAAGTGTAAAAACCTCAATAATTGTGTGGGGTGTGTGCGCGCGCCACGGTGGTGTGTGTTGTGGTGTGGTGTGGTGTGTGGGGGGTGTGGTTTGTGTGTGGGTGTGTTTTTGTTTGTGGGGTAAAATTCAAATTTTGCTAAAACCCATTTATTGCCCAATTGGTTGCTTGTGTGCTGTGTGGGTCGAGTGCAAGGGGCTTTAAATTTTTTTTGGCAAGAAAAAACCCAATCTAAAATTCAATGTAATATTATTATCATCATCCCTCATTTTCATTTTCATTATTATTATTAAAATTTTTAAATTTTTCCTTTTTCCTTTAAATAAAAGAATTTTTACTTGACTCCTCTCTTCCCCTCCCTCTCCCCCCCCCCCTCTTTTCCCCCCACACCCACACACACACACACACACACACACACACACACAAAACAAAACCCACAAAAACACACACACAGCACACACACAGAGCACAAACACGGGAAAGGGGATAAACCCAGCCCCAAACTTTTGCTGGCAATTTTTTAAAGACCCAGGTTTTGATTCCTGTTTTGGGGGGGAAAAATTTTCCTCTGGAGTTAAAAATCAGTGTTGAAATCCACTCCTCCCCCCAAAATCCTTGGGTAAGACTATAAACCGAGGCCCCGTGTGCGAACGCACACAACATCTTATTTCAAACGTTTTAAAACATGTTCCCCTTTTCGTAATTTAGTAGAACCTTGTGTGCCGGTGGGGAAAAAGATGACAAGATTTACAACACTGCCCCTGCGCACGGGGACTTACTTTTTAAAAAACACATGGGGGTTGGGGTTATTCCAAAATCCCCGATAATAAAAGGGAAAATTTTAAACAAAATCAAAACACAAGGATTTTAAAAAACTGCCGGCCCCAAACAACCCGGAATTGGACGTAAAAAAGCACATGAATACTTTTTCCATTATCCCCGATATAACAAATAAAAAAAAAATCAAAACAACACACACACACACCCCACACCCCACACACACACACCCCACACACACAAACACACGATCTACAATCCAAAAGATCAAAATATATACAAAAATCAGAAACCCGGAAAGAAGGGAAAAAATAATAATAATAATAAAAATAATAATAATAATAATAATACATGGAATTTATATACGCATAACATGTAAAAAAAAAATCAAAGCGCTTGCACTCGACCCCCCACAACAAAAAACCAATGAAAAACAAATAATTAACAAACACAAAGCACAAAACCCCCGCGCCCGGGCGCGCACACACACACACACACAAAAACGCACACAAAACAAAAAGAAAAAAATTTTTTTTACATTTCCCCAATTAACTGAACAACGACTTCACCTTCCCCTCCCCTTTTCACCTGCCCCCCTAGTCCCGTGGAACCGGGGGGGCCCCACTGAAGTTTTGGGAAACCCAGCTTCCTCCACTCCCCACTGACACTGCTCACATAAAAAAAATTTGGGAGTTCATGGGTTTGGGTTTTTTTCCATTTTATTTATAAAAAATCCCCGAAATTTTGGATATTCCCCGGAAACACAATAAAAAATAAAATAAAATTTAAAAAAAGAATAAACAATAGAAAAACAACTTTTGGGATAAATTATGGTAAAATAAAACACAATCCCGGCAAAAATAGGAATTTTCTAAAAAAAAACCCTACATCTTCTCACCCCTAAAATTCAATTTTATATTTCCCAAGTTCACTTCCCCTCATAAACAGGCAAGGGGCCCCCTTTTGGGAAAACAACAGACTTTGTGGCTGTATGTCCCCGTGTGTCAGGGGTTTTTCAATTTCAGGGGGATTTTTTAACTATGAAACCTTGTATTTGACAAAACAAATCCCCTTTTAATTTAAAAAGAAAAAAAAAAATATATATATATAAGTACATGGGGGGTTTGGAGAAAAGTTATGGGGGAATGATGGGGGCGGGTTATAGGGCCTGCTCCAGAAAGACCATCCCCCGGGGCCCAGCCTGCTTAACTGGGCCCCGCTGGGGGTTATCCTGAAAAAATCAACTCCGGGCCTTTTTTCCCTGGTGCCTGCAAAAGGTAAAATTAGTTCCTCAGTCAGAAAAATGAGCAAACTGAAAGGGGCATCTTATGATAAATACCCTTCGGGAAATGTAGAGGGGGAAAGGGGGGAATGTAAGAGAGAAAAAGGAGGGGGCAGTAAAAATTTTGGGAAGAAAATAGGAGGTGGGCATCAAGTGAAAATTGGGGGGGGGCAGTAAAGGAAGAGATTGGAGGGGGGCTTTAAAAGGGGAAGAAAATTGGAGGGGGGCAGCCCAAGCAAGAAAATTGGAGGGGGGCAGTAAAGCGAAGAGAAAAAGGGAGGGGGGCAGTCAAGCGAAAGATTGGGGGAGGGCAGTCAAGCGAAGAGATTGGGGGGGGGGCATTTCAAGCGAAGAGATTGGAGGGGGGCTTTCAAGCGAAGAGATTGGGGGAGGGCAGCCCAAAAGAAGAGAAAAAAGGAGGGCAGTAAAGCGAAGAAAATTGGGGGAGGGCAGCCCAAGCAAGAGTTTGGAGGGGGGCAAAAAAGCGAAGAGTTTGGGAGGGGGGCCCAGTAAAGCGAAGAAAAGGGGAGGGGGCAGCCCAAGCGAAAAATTTTGGAGGAGGGCAGTCGGGCAAAAAGTTTGGGGGAAAGGGCAGTCAAAAGAAGAGAAAAAAGGGGGAAAGGCAGTCAAGCGAAGAGATTGGAGGGGGGCAGTCAAGCGAAGAGTTTGGGGGAGGGCAGTAAACGAAGAGTTTGGGAGGGGGGCAGTCAAGCAAAGAGATTGGGGGAGGGCAGTCAAGCGAAGAGTTTGGGAGGAGGGCAGTCAACGAAGAAAATTGGGGGGGAGGGCACCCAAGCGAAGGGGAAAAGGGGGAGGGCATTCAGTGAAAAAATTGGAGGGGGGCAGCCCAAGTGAAGAGAAAGGGGGAGGGCATGTAAAAGGGGAAAGAATGTTTTTTTTTTATTATATTTTTTAAATTTATTTTTTTTTTTTCTTTTATTTTTTCTTGGAAAGATGTGAGTGTCACACCATCCCTTTCCTCTTTTTTTCTTTTCCTGTATGTTGTTTTTTTTTTAAGCTTCAGGAAGTGAATGAATTTAAATTTAAAAAACCCAGGGGCCCTTTATTTTGATTGATTCGGGCGCTTCTTTTTCATCCCAGAAAAGCCCCCCTAGATAAACTGAGCTTTAAAATAACTATCAGAGGTTACAAATTCTTCTTTTGGGGAACTAGGGGGGGGGTTTGGGGGCCTTTTTAAGGAACTTCCCACAGGGGGATTTTTTTAACAAATTTCTAAAATGTTTTCCTTTTACCTCCCCCCAACTTTTTTATTTTTATACCCCATTGTGGAAGCCCTGACCTTCGGAAAACCCCTTTCATTTTTTACTCATTTTGTGGGGAAACCTAAAAAATTTTGGTCTCTCCGGTTTTTCCTGGTAAAAAGCGGAAAGCCAACGAATGATTTTCCCAACCCTTTATGGTTTGAAAAAGCTTAATTTAGCATTTTGGCAGAATATTTAATGCTTTATGCTGTAATTTTGGGGGTTTTATAGTGATTCTATTGTAAAAAATAACAAATCAGCTTCCCCGAAACTTTCCAACGTTATTCCCACAAGCCCCAAAAAATTATACAAACCCCTTTTTAAAAAATAATTGGAAAACCAAATATTTTTTTGACGCCCAAAAAAATCTTTAAAAAAAAACCTTCCCAAAAACTTAGACCCCCTACTTTTGGAAAATTATAAATACCCCCTAGCTATTTATTAATCCAAAATTTCTTTGGCAAAACTTAACCTAATACAAATTAAATTTTTTCTCGCCACTTATTTTTGGCAAAAAATGACGACACTACTGGTTTTTAAATATTTTTCATTTTTTTGATTGTTTTTTGAAATTTTCCTGGGGTTAAAATTTGGTTTATCTAAAAGGGATTATCTTTAAAATTTTCAAATCATGGGGAAAATTATTTTATTTGCCTTTTGGGGTTTCGGACCCAATTTGGGGGGGTTTCCCTTTTTAAACAAGGGTTGTTTT
Organism: Stramonita haemastoma; assembly: GCA_030674155.1. Classification (NCBI taxonomy): domain Eukaryota; kingdom Metazoa; phylum Mollusca; class Gastropoda; order Neogastropoda; family Muricidae; genus Stramonita; species Stramonita haemastoma. Next base: position 7,708 of record JASPKP010003593.1, read on the forward strand.
TTAGTTGTTCGCCCCCTTTTAAACTCTCCCAAAATGGGATTTTGGGGGGGTTTAAATCCCCCCTTTTCCATTTTCTTTTAATTTTTAAAAAAGGGGGTTTTCCACAATTTTCCCGAAAATCTCCCCCCTTCCAATGGCATATGAAACTGGCCGAATTTAAACCCTTTATTTTTTTGGAAATTTTCTTTTTTAAATTTTTTAAAAATCAAAGTTTTAATTATTCTTTTTAAAAGAGTCAAAAGGGTCAAATTTTAAAGGGGGTTTCTTTTCTTGCTTTTTTAGTAAGGTTTTTAACTTTCTTTTCCCGTACTTTACATTTTTTGAGTCAAACCCAAATTTTTATTGCTTTAAATTCTTCTTAAAGGGTTTTAAAACTTTCTGGTCCTTAAAAGGTTTTAAAATTTCGGCCAAATTTGAAAAAGATTCAAAGATTGCCTTGGGAAAAACATTCATTCCACTACATTTTTGGGAATCATTTTGCCTTGTAAAAAATTTAGGTTCTAAAACTGGAAAAATTGGTTTTTTAGTTTTTATTTTTTGAAATTTTTTTAATTGCTTTGAGGGATTTAAAAAAAAGGACTTTGAAAAAGGGGCCCCCCTTGGAATTTTAAAAATCCCCTTACAAAACTTTTTTTTGGGGGAAACCTTTTCTCTGCCGTCCCCCCCCCCTTTTCCCCCAGTCCCCCCCTGGTTCTCTTATTAATTGAGGACCCGGACTTAATTGGGGTCAACTTCAGGAATATTTATATTAAATCAAGGGGAAATTTTTATAAAATAACCAAAAATTAAATCTTAACTTTCATATTTTTTTTACCCTTTCAAAAAATTGATTTTGAAAAAATTTAAAATAAAAAAACAATACAAAACCCCCTTGGGGCTGAAAGCAAGAAAAAACCTATTTTTAAAAAATTCTTTTGGGGTTGTGTGTGTGTTTGGGGTTTTGGTTGGGGTGGGGGTTGTGTGTTGGGGGTGTGGGGCGCGCGCCCCTTTGGTTAAAAGTTTTTTCATTTTTACTTCCAGTGTGTGTTTTGTTTTTTTTGGGTCAGAGAGAGAGAGAAGAGAGAGAGAGAGAGGGGAAAAGAGAAAACAAAGAGAGAGAAAAGGGGGGGGAACTCCCCATGAAAAAGGGAAGGCCAGTGGCCTCTTAAACTGTTGTATTTAATTTTAAATAAACATTGCCTCGAACCCCACGTGGAACAGCTAGTAAAAAAGGCCTTAAATTAGAGCTGCTAGCCACCCCTATCAAAAAACTTAAACACCCATTTTTTGGGTACCCCATGGTTTTTCCAACAGAAAAATTGTTTTGGTTTGGCCTCCCTGGGTTTTGAATTGCCTTGTGACATAAAGAAAGGGGAAAGGGAAAAGGGTAATTACAAACCCGGGCCCTTTGGAAAAATTTATTTCCCCCGGGCCCTTTGTTTTCGTAGTTTTCCCTTTTTTTTTTTCCTATTTTTTTCTTCTTCTCTTTTTTTATTTTTAAAAAAAAATTCCACGAATTTTACGTCATTACCATATTTTGATCTTCCCATCCCAATTTTCCCCTAAAATGCCATTTAAAAAAATTTTAAAAACTTGCAGAAAAAAAAAACCCTTTTTTCAGATTTACAAAATTCCCCGGTTTCCCCAAAAAAAAGTAAAAATAATGGGGGTTTTGGGGTTGGGGGCCCTTGGGTGACAAAGCAACCGAAAGTGGGAAAGGGCCCCCCTCTACCAAATGACTGGGGCTTTTAAGAAAGTGTCCACGCATGGGGCTACGGCCTGTTTTGTCCCTTTTTTAAAACTGGCCCCAACCCCGTAGGTTTTTATTTTTTTCCCCCCTTTTCCAAAAAAATTCAGTTTTTCTCTCTTTAAGGGGGGAGCCCCGGCAAGCCCCTTTTTTCCCTTTAAATTTTTCCCCTTTGGGGGTTCCCGTTCCCCTTTGAAAAACCCCTAAAATTTTAAAAAATTTTAATAATAAATGGAATAAAAATGCGCTACATTTTGAAAAAAAAAATTCAAAAACGCTTCCCTTTAACCAATTCTTGCGCATGCCCCCAAAAAAAAAATTTTAAAGGGTTTTTTAAAAAAAATTTAAAATTTTCAAACCCCCCCACACACACACACACAGAGGTTAAAAAAATTTTTGGGAGGGGGGTTTATTTCAGATGAACCCCAAATTGGGGGGGGGCCGGGGGCTTTTTTTGCCATACAGCACCCCTTTTGGGGAAATTTTGCCTTTTGGGAAGTGGGTTTTGAAGCAAACAAAAAAAACGCTTTTAATAAAAACAAAAAAACACACAAAAAAATCATTTAAAGGGGGCGCTTTTTGATTTTAAAAAACTTTATTTACCCCTTTCAAAAAAGGGAAAAAAACCCCCCCCCAAAATTAAAATTTCCCCCCAAACTTTGTGGTTTCAGACCTGTGCACCCCCTTAAAAACTGTTTTCCGGGATTTTCAAGGGGAATTTTTAGAAAATTTTTTCCCGGGGGTTTCATTTTTTTTGGGGGCTTTTTTCGTGATACACTTTTTAAAAAAAAGCATAAACTCTTTTTTTTAATTTGGTTTTTTTTCCCCGTTTTTGTTTTTCTCATCCCCCTTCCAATTTTTTTCCATTGAAAAAAAAGCCATAACTTTTTTTTTAAAAACAAAAAAAAAAAAACTTGGGACAGGGCTGTTTTTTTTCCCTAAATGATTAATATCCCCGTGAAAAATTGGGGGGAGAAAAAAAAGGAAATTGACCGGGGGGGCCAGGGGCCCTTGGGCCCCCCGGGGGGTGAGGGCAAAGCCCCGCTGGGGGGGCCCCAAAACCCCCCCCCGGGAAAAAAAAAATTTTCCCTTTTTAAAAAGGGATTTTTTGGGGGAAAACCCCAAAACCCCAAAATTTTTTGAAAAAGGGGGGCAAAAGGGGTGTGGGGGTGTGTGTGTGTGTGTGTTTTGTGTAAAGGGGGGGGGGGGGAGAAAAGGGGGAGAGAAAAAGAGAGAGGAAAAGAGAGAGAGAGACCCAAACCTTTTCCAAAAAAAAAACCCCCGGGGGATGTCAAATTTTTTTAAAAAAAAATCTTTTTTTGGGTAGCGGTAAATAAATTTTTTTGTACCACGGGGGATGGTTAAGGGAAAAAAAGTGGAGAAAAAAGGGGAAAAAGAGAGAGAAAAAGAGAGAAAAGAGAGAAAAAAGAGAGAAAATCAATACACTCCGGGGGAAAAAATTTTTAAAAAATCCAAACCCTTTTTTTCATTTTAAAATTTTTTAAAAACTGTTTTCCCCGGGGGGGAAAATCACAATGACAGGTTTCCCCGGGGGCCAGGAAAAAACCCCAAATGTTTTTTTAAAAGGGGGGGTTTTCCCCCCGCTGTCGAGGGGAAAGGGGCCCCTTTTTGGGGCGGAAAATTTTCAGAACGATTTTTTTTGAAACCCCCAAAAAAAAGTCAATTTTGGGGCCCTTTTAAAAGAAACAAAGATTTTTCGAAGGGGGAGAAATTTTACTGTTCCTTTTTTTTCCCCCCAAAAAATCAGGTTTTTTTATTTTGAAAGCCGGGGTTTGCTATGTTCCGACCGCTTTCCCCTTTTCCTTTTTTTAAAAAGTGTATCTTTGGCTTTTTTTTTTCCCCCGCGAAAGTTACTTTTTCCCCCGCCATTTTTTTTTTGAAGAACTGTTGTGCGCAGCCGCGGGGGAATAAGAAATTAACGATAGTCGATGGGTTTACAGACGACGAACGCGAGATAAAGGGATCCAAAACGATAGAAGACGATTTTTTTTTTTTTTTCCCCGGGTTGCCCAAAAAAAATGGGTTTTTTTGTTAAAAAATCGTATTTTTTTTTTTTCCAAATTTTTTTTTTTCCGGAAAAAATACGAAAAAAACGGAAGGGCAAGGTCGGGTTTGTACAAGAAAAAAACCCCTGGTTTAATTAATGTTCCCTTTTAAATTACACGGGACTTTTTTCCGCTGACTCCTCAAAGAAAGGGATTTTTCGTTAAACTTATGACAACCGAGAAAAAGGAATTAAAAACCCTAACTAAAAAGTAAAAAAGCCTTGGGCCACAAAGACAAGTAAAACACCCAAAACTTTGTCAAATGAAATTCACCCCCCTTTTTTTTTATTAATTTAAAAAAAGCATTTACACAAAACCTAAATTTTAATTTTTGACCCAATGCTCACAAAAAACACATCCACGCAATATTGCCCAAATAACCGTACATTTTGCCCCAATTTATCTTTTTTAAGATGTTCCCCCCCTTTTTTTCAGGGTGCCCCAAAAAAAAAAAAAAAACAAACACACAGAAATTTCAATGTACTACTTTTTAAACAAAAAGTTTCCAGAAAAAGCAAAATGCCCCCAAAACCAAAAAAAAAAATTAAAATAAAATAAAAAAAAACCCCAAACCAAGCATTTTTAATGAACCGACTCTACACACACAAAGATTTAAAAAACTTTCCCTTTTCCCCAATCTAAATACTTGAAGCATCTCAACCAAGCAGTAAAAGCCCCCAAAATCCCATGGGCCAAACCAAAAAACAAAGCAAACAAGGTACACAAACCCCCACAGATTGGTTCAACCAGAAAACAAGTTTTTACGAAAATCACACACATTCCAACCGGGGGTTTTTAAAATTTTTTTTTCACGTCAGTTTCTCATCTCACCCCCCCTGCAAAAAAATTTTTAAAAAAAATTTTTTTGCATACAAAAAAAACCATGATAAAACTTTTTTTTTTTCCCAAAAATTTCTGTTTGTGCCACCATTTTTTTTCGAATAAATCAATAGCCCGAGCTCATTAAAACAGATGCAAAAAAAACATACATTTGTGGCATTTTAAAAACCATTAAAAAACATGTAAAAAAAAAATTTGGCTTAAAAGTTGTAAAAAAAAAAAAAAAAAAAACACCCACACACACACAAAAACACACAAACCAACACCCCAAAAACCCCACACCACACCAAACAAAACTTTTAACTGATTCCTTTACAAATAATTTTTTAAAAACCTTTTAACGATTTTCAATATTACACCATCAAAACCATTTTTTCAATCCTCACCTGCCCCCTCACAAACAAAAAGGACAGCAACCGCATTAAAAAATTTTAGCTTTTTCACCCTTTTTTCCAATTTTAAAAAAAAAGTTTTTCCTAAAAATCCAAGAAAAAAACAAAAAAAAAGAAATTTTAAAAATGCTTTTTTTTAAAAAGCATAAGGAAGAACATTGTTTCAAAAAAGGGGGTCCCGAAAACCCCAACCCCTAAAAAAAAAACAAAGCACCAACCAAAGTTGCATAACTGGGGATCATAGGGAAGGCCCCCCGGAAAACCCCACCAACGGGGTTTTTTTATTTTTAATTTCAAAGGGGGTTTAAAACCCCAAAACCCCAAAAACCCCCCCCCCCAAAATTTTTCCCCCGACAGGGAATTTTTTTCCCCCTTTAATTTTAAAAAATTTAAAACAAAAAAAGTCTCAACTTTGCCAAAAAACAAAAACTCATTTGTGCACAAGAACTGAGGGAAAACAAAAAACCCCCTTTTTATTAAAAAATTTCCCGGGAAAATTTTGCAGAAAAGGGGGGAAAATGACCTTAAAAATACAATTTTAAAATTTAAACAAAACGGATAAGTCTAAATTTCACCCGATGTTCCCCAAAATTTAGCCATAATGTTTTTAAACCCCAAGATAAAAAAACCCCAATTTTTTTTTTGAAAAAAGGATAGGGAAAAATTTAAAAATAAATTAAAAAAAACAAACAAAAAAAGGGATTCCCCCAATAAGAAAAAACTTGGTTAAAAAAAAAAAAAAATTTTGGGGGGGGGGAGGAGAGTGGGGGGGAAGGGGCAAACACAAGAAAACAGCAAAATCATTTAAAGATTCAAAAAACCCCCCTTTAAAATTTTTAAATTCCCCCCAAAAATTCAAAAAATTTCTTCATCAAGAAAATCACTTTAAGAATGAACATTTTCCACAAAAATATACAAATAATTTTTCATACGCAAAAGGGATCTGACTAAACTTTTTTTTCTGATGGTTTTTTTTGTTTTTGCCTTTTAAATTTTAAAGACAGTTAGCTGGGAAAATTTTTTTGTTCAACATTTTCAACGGGAAATTTTCCCCCCGTTTTGGGGCCTGGCCAAAGAAATTTTTTTTTTCCCCCGGGACTTTCTAAAAATTTTCCCCTTCATGCGACTTTTAAAAAAGCTCTGTTTTACGGGCCCAAAAAAAACGGGGCAGAGAAAAAAAAAAATGGGTGGGGTTTTTCTACAAAACCCCCAAACAAAAAAAAAACCAAAAAAAAGGGGAAAATTTTCCCCTTTTTTCCCCCCATACAAAGAAGGGGGCCCTTGGGGAAAAAAAGGGGGGGGGGGGGCTTTGGGGGGGCCCCTCCTTTTAAAAAAAAAACCCAAAACCCAAACCCCTCTGGGGGGGGACATAATTGAAAGAAATGCCAAAAGGATGTCAGGGGGAAAAATTTTTTTTTTTTAAAACCTTTTTTTTAAAACCCAAAACCCCAAAAAAAAGAGGGGGAATTTTTTAAAAAAAAAAAAAAAGGGGTATTAAAAAAAAGACCTTTAAAACTTTTTTTTTTATTTTTTAAAATTTTTTTCCAAAAAAAAAGCCCAAAAAAAAAAATGCCCAAAAAACCCAAAAAATTTAAAGCGTTTTTAAAAAAAAAGTTTTTAAGCAACAATTTTTTTTGACCGTTTTAACTAACAGGTTCCCCCCCGGGGGTGCTTTCATGCTTCCAAACTGAATTTTCTTTTAGATAAACCCCCTTTGCATTTTAAAAAGGTCATGCTCCCTTTTTAAAAGGGAAAATAAACAAAAAATATAAATTTTAAACCTTTTAGTTTTTGATTTTTAAAAAAAAAAGTTTTACTCTTTTTTTTTAAAAAACAAATTTCCCCTTAAAACAAGTGTAATGCCATTAGGGTTTATAAAAGGGGAAAAATAATGGAAGGGGGCATTTTAAATACTACTTTCAAAAATAACAAAAAGGGTACAAATAAAAAAAAAAAACCACACAGGAAAACACGGGAAAAAAAAAAAATTGGGTCAGGGGAAAGGGGAAATTTCTGTTTTTATGGCAGGGGGGCAAACACTTATTTTTTGTAACAACTGGGGGGATAAAAACCCTCAAAAAATTTACCCCGGCGACCGAAAAAAAAAAATTGGGGAATACATGTTTTTAAAAAATATAAAAAATCAGGGATAGATTTTTTTTAAGCAACTTTTTTAAAATGGGCCCTTTTTTAAACAGTGGTAAAACCAAATTAACCTGAGGGACCCCCTTTTTCCTTTTTTTTTCCCCCTAAAAAATTTTAGCCCTGTTTTTTTTTAAAAAATTTTGTGGAAAAAAATAAAACTTTTTTAAATAACCCGCCCCGCCTTTTGTTAAAACCTTTTTTAAAAAAAACCAAAATTTTTCCCCTCTTTTGGGTTTTCCCCAAATTTGATGGCAAAATTTTCCCCCCCCAAAAAAAAAGAAAAAGGGAAATTTTATTTTTGGTCCAAAAAATTTTTGTTTTTAAAAAGGGGGACAATAAGGAAATTTAAAAAACATTTTTCCACAAATTTCTTTTTTCCCCCAAAAAAATGTGACCCTGAAAAAAAAGGCCCCCCTTTTTTCCCCAACCCTTTCAGGGGTTTTTTTTTTTTAATTTATTTTTGGGTTTAAAAAATTTTCCCTTTCCCCTTTTTTTTGTTAATTTCAAAAAAACCAAAAAAAAAAAAATACCCCTTTCCAAAATATTGGACAATATAAAAAAAGCCTTTATTTTAAAAAAAAACCCACACACCACTTGGGAAAAAAAAGGGGGAAAAAAAAAAAGGGGGAAACCCCCAAAACCCAGTAAAAAAAAACCCAAAACCCCCAAAAATTTTTAAAACATTTTTCCAAAGGCACCCCAAAGAAAATTGTTTTTCCAAAAAAGCCACGGTAGGAAAAAACATACGACATTTTCCCCCAAAAAACTTTTCCAAAAAAATATTAAGGGGGCCCTCCATCATTATAAAAAAAAATTTTATGTAAACCCCCGGGGTCCTGACAATAAAAATTTAAAAAAAAAAAAAAAAAAAACCCAAAAAAGAAACTAAAATACCCCCACCCCACAAGGGAAGGTAGAACACTGAAACATCTCCGGCCCCGGGGCCCCCCCCAAAAAACAGGGTGAAATAAGGGTTTACTGATTCCCCCGGGTGTCTTTTTTCCCCCCCCTTTAAACCAAAAACCCCAAAATCGCCAATTTCCCTTTTTCCCGGGCCCCCCCCCGGGGGGCCCCCGGGGCTTAAAAATTTTAAAAGGGGGACGAAAAACATTTGGGGCTTTGGGGAAAAATTTCACCCCTTTCCCCTTTTTGGGGGGGCACACTAATTTTTTTTTCCGGGCCTTTTTACCTTTTACTGATTTTGCTGGATTTTCACACGTGGATTTTGAAACACCTTTTAAAAGGGGAAAAAAGCCCCCAAGAAATTTTTTTGGGGTTTTAAAACCCTTTTACTATTTTGAGCTGAAAAAAGCCAAAATAAAAAACGGGAAAAATTTCCCCAATACCCGCCAAGTTAACTTTCCCAAAAAATTTTTACCAAAATTTAAAAAAAAGGTGGGGGAAATTTTTATCCCTATTAAAAATGGCGAAAATTTTTGGGGTTTTTTAAAAAAACAAACGGCAAAATGAAATTAAAAACCCCTTTTTCACCTCAAAAAAAAAAAAAACAAAAACAACCCCAATGAACCCCCCAATAAACTCACACAAACTTTGGGGCCCCAAGGGCAAAATAGTTTGTGTTCCTTTTTCTTTAGAAAACCATATACAATGTACACCTTTTTTGCTTTTCCATTCAAACTGGGAATTGGGAAAATTTAAAACAAAAGGACTTTGGGCACTGTTTCTTTATGGGGTTTTTCCCAAAATATTTAAAACACAGGGGGATTTTTTTCACTGTTTTCGGGTTTTAAAACCAGAAAATATTTAAAACACAGGGGATTTTTTCACTGTTTCTGGTTTTATTCCAAAAGATATTTAAAACACAGGGTAAATTTTTCCCTGTTTCTGATGTATTTCCCGAAATATTTAAAACACAGGGTCTTTTTCACTGTTTCTGAAAAGTTTAAAACCAGAAGATAAATTTAAAAACAAAGGGGGCTTTTTCACTTTTGGGGTTTTTAAAGTTGCCTTTCAAGAATAAAAAAAAGGACTCTGGTTTTAAAAAACAGAGACTTTGTTTTTGGTTTCTGTTGTTAATTTAAAAAAGGAACACCCGGGCTTTTGTCACTGTTTCTGAAGTTGCTCCAGAAATATCTAAAACACAGGGTTCCGTCACTGTTTCTAATTATTCCAAAAAGGGAATTTTTAAAAAAAAAGGGGTTTTGTCAGGGGAATTTTTTGATGCTTTTCTCTACCAAAGGGATCTAAAACCAAGGGGCTTTGTCACTGTTTCTGATGCTGCCCCAGCCACTTCTTGCAGATGGGGTTTCGCCCTGCAAACCCCCGGGGCCCCCCCCCCCCTTCTCTTTCCGGGGGCAAACCCTGAGCGGGGATGTCTTTTAGGTTGGGGTTTTGCGGGGGTTTAGGGGATGCAAACGGGAGTTTTTGGGGCCCCTCATGATCAAAGGGGATTTAACTGCAAAACCCGATAAAATACATAAATAAAACAAAGTACATTTATAATAAAAAAAAAAAAAAAACAGAAAGAATATATTGAATTTTTTTTAGAGCGCTGAAAAACTTGGGAAAGCCCAAAAAAGTCAAAAACCTTTGAATTTGAAGACGATGATGAGTTTTTTGTTTTTCCATAAAAGAAACGGTTTCCCGTAATTTTTTACAGTTCCAGAACTGCTAATGCAAAACTGGGAAAAGGTTTTGGGATAACTTTTGGGAAAGCAGCTAATTTTCCTGATAGATGGTACTCCAATATTAAATTTACATTTAGTTTGGCTGGGATTTTTGTAGCTACTATCATACAACTGTACCCAAAAAAAACTATAAATTTTGATTTAACAGAAAAAAATAAAATAAATCTAAATTTTTTGTCAATAAAAATTTAACATAAATGCTAAAAATTGACCACTTCAAGGTTTCAAAACCCATAAATACAATTTACAATTTTGAAAAATAAAATTTTTTGGGTTTAAAAAAATACTTTTAACCCGACATGCAAATGGGAAACTAAAATTTTGGCCCCCTGCACACACCCCACCCCACACACACACACCACACACACCCACACACACCCCATGTAAACTGTTTTTGCCTCTTAGAAGAATGGGGCCCTTGGGGCCAAATGGAAAAAGGGTGACAAAAAATTTTCAAAATCACATGCACAAGGGGACTGGAAGCAAAAAAAACACATGAGTGCTTTTTGCAATTATTCTCAAAAATAAAAGAAAAGAATTTAAAAAAATTTACACAAAAACACACACATCAAATACAATCTGGGGAAGAATAAACATACATGCCCTACAAACCTTATTTTTTTTCTTTCCCGAACATTTTTGGGTGAGTATTTCAGTTTCTCTCTGGCCTTTTAAAAAAAAAACACAAAAAAAACTTCAGTCCCCTCCCCAAACACGATAACTTTTTTACATGAAGCAAAAAAAACAAGAATTTATAACCATCTATTTTTTCCCTCACCGTGATCTTCCAGATTACTGCCAAAATCTTACAACATGGTCCCTGACTAAGTAACACAAGTATCTTGTATATTTAAAACCCCAAATACTGGGTTTTGTTGTTTGTTTTCATGTTTTCCCCAAACTTAATACCCCCTTTGGGGGAAAAATTTTACCCTGAATACACATAAACCCCCCCCCCCCCACACACCCCCCACACAATTTTTTGGGGGGAAGGGGGGGGGGAAAAACACTTTGAAAATTGCTTTAAAATAAAAGAGTGCAGCCAAATTTTTGGTTGACTCTGCTAAAAAGGTATTTGGGGGAGTAAGCATATCTCCCCAAAAACACCAACCAAAAAAACACACACACACACACAAAACACACACACCCCACCCAAAAAAATCACACACACCCCCCAAATTCACCCCCAAACCCCCCACCCCCACCCCACACCACCAACCCCAACCAACCCCAAAAAAACACCCCCCAAAAACCCCCAAAAAACCACAAAAACCCCCCGTTGGGCAGGAAAGACCCCTAAATTTAAAAAACTGACAAACACACGGGCACTGGATGTAAAAAGGCCCCATGAGTGCTTTTTCCAAACATTTTTCGATATAAAAAAATAGAAAAAAAAAATTAAAAAAAAAAAAACAATCCAACACTACCCAACAAAACCTCCCGGGGCCCCCAAAAACACATCCCCCCCATCACACCGACAAAAAACCAGAAACCCACTCCAATTTACCTCCCGGGGGGTTTCTCCGGGGGGTTTCCAGGGGGAGGGGCGGTGCTGGGGGCCCCCAAAAACCCCATTTTCCCGGCGGCCTCCCTCCACCTGGGGACGGGGCTCCTTTCCCCTCAGCCGGGGGCAGATCCAGCAACTCCGCCAAACCCGGGGCCCCATTCCTTTCAAAAGGGGCTTTACCCCACCACCATCTTTTACACCGACAAACCCGCCTTTTACCTCAGCTCCTGGAAAAATGTTGGGGGGGGGGATTTTTGGGTTTTATTCATACACACTGAACCCTGAATTGTTTCATGACTAAACAAAGGGTTTTTAGGAAAGGGGATTGGATTCCGGACACACAGAAAAACTGGGAAATTTTTCATGTTGAGCCTTTGGGCCCGATCATTGAATTGTTTCAAGATTGGGCCCTTTTGGCCCCAGCCATTGAAT
>JASPKP010003594.1:0-19459 GCA_030674155.1 Stramonita haemastoma
CCTTTTCCCCATCTCAAAAGCGCTCCCAGGGTCCCCAAATTTTTAAACCCCCTGCAATTTTAAAAAAAACCCTAAATTCCCAAACATAAATTCTGCACCTTGAAAATTTGCATGACAAAAAAATTTCTGAATTGCCCCCAAAGTTGAAAAGAAGGGGAAGAGGGGGGGGAAGAAAAAGGAAGGGGGAAAATGAAGAAAAAATTCTGAAGCTTGGGAAAGGGCCTTCTTTTTAACTTTTACAAAATTTTCCCTAAAAACCCGGGATTTTTTAAATTTTTTCACTGATAAAATCTTATCATAACAACCTCCAAAAGTTTTAAAATTTAGCCGGAAAAAAATTTTCCTTTGCCCCCCTTAATCTTTTTTTAGACTTTTTTCAAAAAAATTTTAAAAAACACATTTGTTTTTTTTTTATTAAATTTTTTTGTCTTTACTTACACCTGTTATAAAAAGGGGGGGTTTATGCAAAAAAATTGTGTGAAAAATTTTCTTTTTGGTGGGGTGTGGGGTTTTTTGTAAATTTTGTTGTGTGGTGTGGGGGTGGGGTTGGGGTTTTGTTCCGGCGGGGGAAACGGTGCGAGTGGGGATGCGGGGGAAATTTTTGGTCTGGTATAGGGTGATTTGGGCCCAGGGGCCCGATCCATGACGGGCTTAGAAATTGCGCTTTTTGGGGGGTTTTTCCTTATAGTTGTAGGGGTTCTTTTTGATTTTTTGGGTTTACTTCTTGTGGGGTGTTTTTGTGTGTTTTGGGGGTTGAGTGTTTGTTTGTGTGGGGGTGGGGTGTGTGTGTTGGGGTGTGTGTGTGGTGTGTGGGTTGTTTGTTGTTTGTTTTTTTTGTTTTTTTAAGTGTTTTTTTTGGGAAAATTTTAACATGTTTAAAAAATGTTTACTTTTTTTTAATTAATTGGGCTTGTACCCCCTTGAATTTGCCCTTTCTATGAGATAAATAAAGTTTTTTTTGAAATTTAAATTTTGAATTAAGGGGTCTTGACTTTTTCAGTAAAAAAACACAAGCTAAGGGGTTTATGGGAAAAAGTTACATGAGAAAATAGGATTTGGCCAATATTGCCCTACATGAAACAGAAACCAAGGGAAGGGAGAAAAAAGAGGCAAACAGAAAAAACTTTGGGGTAAAAAAACAACTAAAAAGAAAAAGGGGGGCCTTTTCCCAAATCGACATACTCCAAAGACGAGAACCAACAAGAAACTGGGGGAAGCGGGGTTTGCAAAACCCTTCACGGGAGCTTCACCCAAATTAAACCCAAGACAGGAATAGATAAAAGAAAGGTGACAAGAAAAAATGGACAAAAAAAGGTTTTTTCGGGTGCAAGACGGGGTTTTGGAGCTGCCCTGCCCTAACCTCTGTTTTTTTTCCCCTCATTGGGTCATGTGCAATAAGTTTCCAAAAGATTTTTTGGGAAAGTGGGTTTGAAAACAGATTCAAAGGTAACAAAAAAAAACAAAAAAAAGGTAACCATAAAATTTTCGGGCTGAATAAAGCAATCCACTTTAAACCCAAAGACTGCCGCCATGTTTAACAAAACAACCACCAAACAAAACATTGACCCAACCTTTCCTTAAATAAAGGGGAAAGAAATAGTGTTCTTTGCTGCTCCAGCCCTATTCTGTACTGGGGAAACCCCGGCTGTAACAAGCACACTGCCCATTTTTTCCACAAGGGCCCTAAGGATCAACAAAAAATTTTAACCCAACATCACCGTAAACCACCAAAAAACCCTTGTTTTATAAACATGAAGGCCCAACCTAAAAGGCCAGACAAAACAGACCAGCCCGACCAAGACCCCCCCCACGTGAACAGCCCGGGCTTTGAAACTTTAACCAAATTGAAAACAGAGTTTCCTACACCCCAAATTTTCTTTTGGGCACACATTTTCGTTTTGAAGATAAAATTTTAAAATTTTTCCATAAACATTTTGGAAAAACCCGAAAAAGGAAAAACCATAAATTCCAAACCATAAACCCCAAAAATTACCAAACTGGACACATTCACGGAGAGCAAAAGAGAAAGGCAGCCCATTTTAACAGGTTTGAAGCCCCTGGGTCCAGGGCTTTTTCTTTTTTAAAAGGTAGGGCCCCTTCAAAAAAAGGGGAGGCCCTGCCACCACAGTCATTTTTGACTTTAACCCCCCATACAAAAACCCAAACAAACTGAAAAAGGGCCCTATGGATGGGCAACTCCTGCCCCGAATTCATTTTTTTCCTTGTGATTGTAAAACCATAAAGCAGCCCCATTTTCCTAACAAGCAACATGCAAACAGCCAAAAAAAAGGGTCTTTGTAGACATAAATTTTTGGTTTATCAGGGGCTGCACATACGGAATTTTGCAAACGAAAAAACTGTACATTTTTAAATTTCCCCTCTCTCTGAAAGGGAAGAAAATTTTCTTGAAAAACCCCCCCCCAAAAATTTGGAATTTTGGAAAAACATTTTTCAGGTAACAAATTTCCTAAAATTGAAAGGAAAAGGGTTTATCAACGGGGGTTCCCCTTGTATTATCCAGTTCAAATCTGGGAAGGGGTTTTAAAAACCCCAACCCCATGTTCCAATTTTGCCCAAATTGCTGAAAAAAAAAGTTTAATTTAGCTCATTCCCTAGGTAAATATTTCAGGGGGGCCCAAAAATTTGAAAATTCTAAAATAATTTTTTGGAAAAATTTCACGGGTTTTGCCAAGGTAAATGGGATTTTTTTCAGCTCTTCACCCCAAAATTTGCTGCGGGGGGGGGTTATTACCTAGATGATGAATTTGCAGACTCAACCCAGAAAAACAGTCAGGGTTTACGGGGATTAAAATGCATTATTAGGGCAATTTTTTTATATAAAACAATTTGGGATTTTTAAACCCCATTTTTAAGTTAACAAAAACAAAAAAGAAAAACTGAGTTTAGAAAGAAAATTTATTTTGTTTTCAAAATAAACCAAATTTGCATTTTTGATTTTCCATGGCCATCCAATTTTAGCGAAAATAGAGGGAAGGGAATTAAAGCCAAAGGAAAGGGTCACCACACAAAAGAAGTGACCTTCACAAACCCAACTTCCCCCGGCAGTCTCATGTCAAACTTTCAGTTCATCACCCCACTGGGGAAACCCCAACCCCAGCCTTCACACAGATATCCCCAAAGGGAGAAAACCGTGGAAGCCCCGACACGGGTTACAAAAGGCCGGGAAACATTTTCCACTTTTCAAAGCCCCTGTTTCACTTCCCCTTTCATGAATCTGAAAATTCATTGCATCAAATGTAGTTTGGGAAAAAGACAAAATTAAATTTTGGGTTTCAAAAAATTTGCAGAGGTAATGAACTGCAAAGGACAGGGTTCATTGATTTTCATAGCATGGGTTGAAAAATTTGACCACCCTTGCCATCGGGGTTTACAAAACAGTTTGGGGCCCAATTTTTCTTTTCCATCCCCCGATTGGGTGACAATGTTTAAAAAATGGTCTGCCCGACAATTTTTTTTTCCCTCAATCACCAAACATTCTGAAAATTCCTTTCATCTTGGGCCCGGGGAAACATACCCACTTTTGAACACAATAAAGCCAAGCTTAAAGGAAGGTGACAGAATTTAATTTCCCTCACTGTTTTTCCAACCAAGTCCTTGCCAAAATTTCACACAAGAGTTTTTTTGAAACTAATTTGCTTCCCCACTACATCTGAACCCTGACGTACTGAAAAATTGAAATTTCCTCCAAAAAGGTCTCATTTTTTTCCCTTTTGGATAAAAACCCATTTTTGTTCAAAAAAATTTTACATTTTGAAAAAAGGGGAAAAAAGGGCCCAAAGTTTTCACCTCATTTTCACTGTTTTTTTTGGGGTCAAAAACAGCAAAAAGGTTAAAAAACGGTGTTTTGCACACATTAAAAAAAATTGTTTTGTTTCCATTTTTAAAAAGTATGAAAGGGAAAGTAAAAAGATGACCTTAAAATGTGAAAAAGTTAGCTGAAATCTGTTTCATTTTCCCCCAATAATGGGATTGATTTTTTTACCATTTTTTTCTTATTTTCCCCAAAGGAAAAAACATCATTGGGAAAGAAATTTTAAATTAAAAAGAACATAACTGATAGGTTTTAGGGTATTTTTTCCCAAGGTGGGTCATGGGAATAATCACAAATGTTATCCAGAAACCACAACCACAAAAAGAAATCTACTGGGAATGAAGGGTCTTTTTTTTCCCAAACCCAAAATTTAACCACCCAGAAAAATTTCAATCAAACAAACTTTTTTGAAATTAGTAAAAAGATTCCCAATGACTCCCATTTAAAGCTTTTTTAAAAAGCCAGGTTTTCCTTTTGGGCCTGACATTTTTTTATGAAAATTTTCATGAAAAGGGGTTCCGCTTGGTTTTTGTGATAGTTTGGAAAAAATTTGTTTCTGAAAAACCCCCCAAGCCCCCCGACAGGGAAGGGCTCTAAAGGCACAGTGCCTTCTCATCAAAGCCGTCCCACACTCTTTTCTTCACGTTGCAGTCCCCGATTAGGACCAAAAGTTGATAATTTTTTGAAAACCCAGCAATTGAAAAAGTCCCCCCAAACAATTTGTTGGGGGTGTTCCTTTACAGGGAAGACCACAAAAGGGCAGGATTTAGATTTTAAAAAAGCCGGACGTTTTATTTTCCAAAGCTTTTAATGAAGGTGTAACCCTTTTGATGACAGGGAAAATGATTTACAAAAACCCGTTTTAAAAACAGAAAACAAAGAACCCCCTCTTTTCAGACTTATTTTGATTTTTTTTAGTAAATTTAATTTTAAAAATTGCCCCCCTCCCAGAACAACCAAAGGGTTTATAAAAACCCTAACAATGACATGATTTACACCTTTTCCCGGGGACACGCTTTTTCTTCTTAAATGGTGGGGTTTGATCTAACAAAATGGTAACCCCCAAAATTAAAACAATTTTAAAAAAAACAAACTTTAAAAACGAACTATAACCTTTTCCTTTCTTCAAAATGAACTGTCCCCCAAAGGAAATTTTTTTGAGTGTTTCCCGATACACACAGTTTCCACTTGAAAAAAAAGAAAAACCCGGGCAAATGCAAACCCGACATGTTATTTTACAATTTTTTGCTGGGGGAACCAAAATCAGATACCCAAATGGGTCCAAAAGTACAAAAATTTCCCCCCCATAAAGACGCCGAAAGAACCCGACCTTTGCATACAAAACCAAAGGGGGTACCTTACTGCCCTCAAGCAAAAAACTGGGAATCATCACACAAAACGTAAACATCACTCCCTTTTTCTTTTTCAGTTGGTTTCCCCTTTTTTTTTATTTGGGGCCAACAGTTTTTTGAACCCCAATTCATGTTTAAGGCATTTTGGGACATCCCTTTCGTTTTGCTTCAAAAAGATAATCTAGCCTGGGCAAACAGCAAATTAATTTTTTGGGTTTGTCCCTTTTTCCCCTCCTTTATTACTGTGCCAAAAAAAACAGGAAAAAAAAACAACACCATTCCTTTAACAAAGAAAAAAGTATTTTTAAATTTTAAAAACACCCTTTTAACAAATCTCAGTCTAAGGGGTTTACCTACTTTTTTTTTGAAATTTTCTTCTCCATTGTTTATTTTTTAAAAGCCACCACTAAAACCATTTATAAAACAAAAAACTTTCAGCACCTCCGGAAAACTCACAAATCCCTTCAAAACAAAACCCAAAAGGTCCCCATCCTCTCCCCCTAAAACAAGGGGGTGTTTTTTATCATTAAATTATTTTTATGATTAACTTTTTTAAATTGGCCAAAAAACAACTTTTTTTTGTTTTTTAAAAAAAAATTTTACATATTTATACATTTTTTTTTTTTAAACCCCGTTTTCCCCTTAAATTTTTTTTTACAGTTTTATTAAAATTTTTCCTTTGAATAAATATTTAAAATCAAAATCGGGGCAAGGGCCCTCCTGTCCCCTTTTTAATGCGGCCCTTAAAATCCCGAAAAATTTACCCCGGGAAATAGGGGAGTAGCTTTTTTATATTTTTTCCCAAAAAAAAATGGGCCTTTTCTTCTTTCAACGGTGCCTTTCCCCCCGCTTTTACAAAATGATGAAAATAATTCATCAAGTCTGGGTTTTAGGTTTTTCTCACTTATTCATTTTATTTTATCCCTAAATTAAAACCGGGATCTCTGCTGCAAAGACACCAAAAACCCATATCAATTTTAAAAATTAAGTTCATTTTTTTTACTCACCCGTTTTTTCAGATTGAGGTTTTATTCCAAGAAAGGGCACCCTTTCCCTTTTATTTGTTACATTTACCTTTTTTTACAATAATCTTTTTTTTTTCCCCCATTTTTTTTTATTTTCCCCTTTCCCTTTCTTTTAACACCCTTTATTCATTCTTTTTTTTTTTTTTTGGGGGGGGGGTTTTTTTACTTTCTTTTTCAAATTTTTTTTTTTCCTTTTTTTCCCAAAGGAATTTCCTTTCATCATTTAACTTGACAAATTCAAAGGGTTTTAGTAAAAAGGGAAAAACCAACTTAAAAACCCCCCAAGTTTCCCCCATTCCCCGGGAAATGGGAAGTTCTCAAATTTTCAGGTGCAAGAAACCCAACCTTTTCCCCCACAGGTTAAAATGTTTTTAAAATTTTTTCCTTTTTAAAACTGAAGTTTTAAAATTTTAAAAAGTATAAATGACCCAAAGGGGACCTCAAACCGATAAGGGTTTTTTCTTGCCCAGGGGCTAAAGAATGTAAAAAGATTTGAAACAAAACAAAGGTTTTTGTTTTTTCAACGCAAAGGGAGCAGGGAAAAAACAGTTTGAAAAACAAAATTTCTAATGTTTTTAGATAAAAAAATTTTTGCAAATTAAAATTAAGCAAACTTTTTAAAAACCAAACCCCAGCGCGCTTCTGTATCCCTTTGGTTTTTTTTCACTATACCCTTTAAACACAGGGTCGGCAAAAAAACACCTTTTTTTTTAAAAAAGAATAAATTTTACTATCACTCTCCCCCTTTAAGGCAAAGAGCCTTTTTAAAAGTCTGACCTTTTTGATGTTATCCAGTCAGCTGTACACAAACAAAAAGCAACCCTCCCCTTTTGGGTTTTGTTTTGTTTTTGCCTTTTGCTTTTTACAAACACATTGGGGACCTTTTTTTTATAAGTTTTAAGTTTTTTGTATAGCTTTTCTGTCCCTTTTTAAAAAAGAAGTACATAAAAAACCGCAAATTTTATTTAAAAAAAAGAGATCCGGGCAAAGTCACACAGCTGGGCAGTTTACCACCCCCATTTCACTCCTCTCCAACCGCTAAAATTTTTTCCCCTCCCAACCCACCCCGCTGTGGGTAGCTGGGGCTATTTTTAAAGGCCCGGGGCTGACCACACTGGGCAAGGGGCAAGGAAAGAGCACCCTTTAAAAATTTGCCACCCCTTAATAGGTCCTACTGAATTTCTGTTTTTATTTTTTGGGACTGTTCTTTACCCGTCATAACCCAATGAAGCTTGGGAATCCGGGGTGTTCAAAAGGAAAAAAAAAAAAAAAAAAAATTAAGAAATGTTTTTACCTTAAAATTTCCATTCCCCTCAGAAAATAAAACAAATAAAAAAAAGCACCTTTTACCTCCATCCCCAATCATGCTCACATTTTTAAAAAAAAAAAATAAATTTTTTTTCCTTGATCCTGATATACATTAAAAAAAACTAACTACAAAAAACTCTCCCAAGAATCAACCTAATTCCCAATCCACCCGATATAAGGGTTTTCTAAAAATAGGTTTTTATACAATCAATAGGCGGAAGAAAATAATTTCAGTTTAATAAAATAATCCCCTTTAAATTTATTCCCCCTAACACCCCTTTACCATTGTTTCTAAACACGTATAATAAAATTAAAAGGAATTGATTAAAAAACGGTTTTTTTCCCCTTTTCCCCTTTTTATACTAAGGCCTCTGATACCGACAAATTTCAAAATTTAAAAAAAGAAAGAGAATAAACAACTTTCCCTTTAAAGATTTGAACTGTAAGGGGCAAGGGGATGTTTTAGGGGCTTTTTCGATAACAAGTATTATATAAGCCAATTTAGTTTGGTTTTATTAATTTTGTCTTTTTATTTTATTTTATTTTTTTTATCGATTGTTGGGCCAAAAACTGATTTACAATAAAACCAATTCTTAGTCTCATAGTTTCTCTCCCCTCTCTCTCTCTTCTTTTCTCTCTTCATCTCCCTCTTCCCTCCCCTTTCCTCCCCTTTTCTCTCCTTTTTTATTTGATGTTGTCCCTGGGGGGGGCGGGGAAATGGATTTTTGGAAAAAAAGCACCCTGAGTGCTTCTCTGTTTCCTCCCAGTGGAGGAATTTTCCTTTCCGTTGCCTTGCCATGCCCCTCTCTTTTCTCTCTTTTTCTCGCTCCCGCTCCCTCTTCCAAACCCCTTTTATCCCGCCTCTCCCCTTTTCCCCCTCTCTCGTTCCCTCTCTCTCTATTTCCCTCACCTCTCCTCCATTTTCTCCGTCTTCCCTCCCCCCCCTCTCTCCTATTCCATTTTAAACATCTAGGGTTTTTTTTGTTTAAATTTTTTTTTTTTTTTTAAATTTTTCATTTTTATTTATATTTTCTCTACCCCCCCCTTTCCCCCCCAAAAAAAAGGGAAAAATTAATTTTTTCCCCCTTTTAATTTCCCAAATTTAAGGGCTTATGCCCCATGTATTTTTAAATTTTTTTTCAGGTGGGGGTGGATTGATGTTTTCCCGTTTTTTTTATTTTTCTATTTTTTCCCTTGGGTTTTCCTCCCTTTCCTATTAACACTTTTTTTATTCTTCCATAATCAAAATATTTTTAAAAGTTTCTTCCCTTTTTTTTCTTTTGATTGATGAATTTTTTTTTACCTTATCAAATAAAAGTTTTCCTTATTTTTTTGGGGTTTTTGTTTTTTACTTTGGGTAAAACCCTTTTATTGTTTTGTAAAACTTTTCAAATTTTTGATTTTATCCCGAAAAGGGCGGGGGCTGGAAATAAAAAACACAATTTATTCTTATTTATTTTCCTCGAATAAAAGACTTTCCCCTTCCTTTCCTTTTCCTTTGGGCCCTTTCCTTTCCGTCTCCTTCCATCTCTTTTCTCCCTCTTTTCCCCATCTTTTTTTCTCTCTTCCTCTCATTTTTTCTCTCTCCCCTCTTCCTTTTCTCATCTCCCCTCCCCTGCTTTTTCTTCCCTCTTTACTCTCTCCTTCTTTGTTTCTTCTCTTTTCTTTCCCCCCCCTTTTTCTCTGCTCTCTGTCTCTGGGCTTGTCTGTCCTTTTTCCCGTCTGTTTTGTCTGTCCTTTTTGTCTCTCTCTCCTCTCTCTCTCTCTCCTTTTCTCAATCTCTCTCCTCCTCTCTCTCTCTCTCGCCCATGGGTTTGGGGGACCCCCCTTTAATCTGGCCCCCGTCCTTGAACTAATGCTGTCCCTTTGTAGGGGGGATAGTATTTTGGGGTTTTTCCCCCGCGAAATGGCTCATAACAGGGCCCCCAAAAAAAAATTTCCCAAAGGACCCATAAAATTGAGGGCCTTTTTGGCTGGTGGCCCCAAGGGTTTCCTGATAGGGGGGATCCCCCCGGGTTTTTTCCCAAAACCCGAGGGTGGGGAAAAATAACGAATGTGGGGTGGGGTGGCGGTGAGATTGAAAGGGGCCTGTGGAAACACAGGGGACAGGAAAATCCCAAAAAAGATGGAGCCAAAACCGAGAAAAAGACTACTCCACATGCTCACCCTTTTTTTTTTTCAATTTTTTTTTTCTACCCCTTTTTTTACAGCCATTTGCTAACACTCTCAAAGCTCTTTAAAAGCAATTTAAAAAAAAGACCACTCAATTTCAGTTTTTCCCAAAAAAAACCTAAAACCCTTTGGGGCATTTAAAACTAATTTAAAAAATTGAGGTTCCCTTTCCCTTAAAAAATTTAAACCCTTTTCAAAAAAAATAGGAGTATTTTTTGGATAAAGTTAAAACAGTTTATTCGCCACAAAAATCTCCCATTCCCAAATTTTGTATAACCTCCCGAATCCCCTTTCCCCAAAAATTTAACTATTAAAACCCCAAAAATTTTTCCCCCCCCCTCTTTAAAAACAAACCCTCACATTTCTCCGAACCCCACTATGGGAACATTCTGCCAACATAAATTAAAAAAAAAATCCCCCAAATTTAAAAAAGCTTTCAAAAAGCCCCCCCTGTAATCCCCCCTCAAAAGAACCTTACCTAAAGGGACTTAAAACCTCCTCTCTCCGGGGAGCAAAAAAGGCCCAACAAAATCTCCTCCAGCCAAACCCCTGTCGTTGGGCAAGACCGATTTTTTAAAATTTCCAATTTTTTCCCATTATTTTCATTTCTTTCTTCTATAGTTCTCCTCCATTTCCAAAAGGGCCCGCCCCCTTTTTTTCCCCTTTTTCCAGGTGGGGCCCCCTCTGATTCAGCTTGTGATGCGGGTCTTGTTCAACCTTAGACAAAGGCCCCAGCCACCCCACGCCCTTGTTTCACTTCTTCCCATGATATTGTTGATAGCCAAATCCTTTTGCTCACTTCTCTATTGGTAAAAATTTTTTTCCCAGTGGGTTTTTTGAGGAACCCGGGGAAAACACCTGCTTTCAAAGCCTCTGAGCGGCTTTTAATCTTTTTGTTGGTTTTTTCCAAGGGCCCCCCTGAGGCGTAGAGGGGGACTGAGCGGACGTTTTAAAATTTTTACAAAATTTTAGGGGTTTTTTTGTTGGGCTCAAAAACTGTTGGGCTTCCGATGTTTTTTTTCAGTCTGTTGGGAAAGGGCCGTTTCTGCAAGGCCCCAAATTTTATTGAACCTTTCCCTTTTTCAATTTTCACTGTTTTGGAAAAAGAAAAAAGTATTGCCAAGGTAAATTTAAGTGTTTTTACTTTTTTCCAATCTGTTTCCACGCACATTTGTCCCTTCCCCTTCACTCTTTGTCTTTTCTTTCATAAACCTTTTTTCTTTTCTGGGTGGAAACTTGAGTCCCCCCGCTTCTTGCTGTTTTTATCAACCCTTTTTTTTGTTTTTTTTTTCCCGGGGGGCCGTCTGAGGGTGTGAGAGGAAGCAATGCGCCCGCAAAGCCAGTCCCCCAAGCCGGGGTGTCAGTCCCCCCATAACCAGTCCTCTTGGTCGGTCTTCTGTACTTTTTCCCCAAACACCCAATCGATAAAAAAAAGAAGAAACGTTTGGGGAAAATTTCCCCCCAGCCCCCGACCCAGGTTCCCTGAACCCTGGAACCAATCGCTTTGTTGTCCCTTTTGGGGGCCCCAACCCGCACTGGTTTCAGCGTTTCATATCTTGGAAAGTTTTTGACCTTTTTGGGGGGAAAACCGTAACTCTGAAATCTTTTCCCGGGGTGAGGGGGTGGATGCTGCAATGGGCCTTTCAAAGTCGAAAGTATTTGATAAAAGAGTGAAAATTTTCCCCTTCAAAAACGACTTTCCCACAATGGGGCGAAAAGAAAAATTTGGGGCTGTACAAAACCTCTTCCACTTCTAAATCCACTTTTTTCCCTCTGAGAACTCTTTTCGATACTTTTCTCATTCTTTTTCAGGAGAATTTGCCAAAAAAATTTTTCCCCGGGGCAGAGAGTAATTTTTTGCCCCCCCAGTTTCCCCATTTTTTGCTAAGTCGCCTTTCTTTGGGGAGCTTGATGATAATCCTTTTTTTCCAAGTGTCGGGATTTCCCCTTCCTCCCACACTTTATTGAAAAATTTTCCAAAACTCCCGGAACCACAGTGGGGGCTCCCTTTACATATCTTTCAGGGGATTTTTGGCTTCAACCCCGGGCTCTGTTTCCTTTTCGCCTGTCTAATGGGTTCTTTTAATTTCCCTTTCTGTGTAAAACTCCTCTTTTCTTTTCAATGAGGGAACCCTGGGGTCCTCCCAAAGATCCCCCCTCCTTTAAACAGCCCGGGCTGTCAGTTTTCTGTGAATGTTTGGCCCCTCTGTTTGATTGGGCTTCCCTTTTTTCATGAAGGGGCTTTCCCTTTCCCTTTTTTCCTTGAAATCTTTGTCTTGCGGGGAATTTCCCCGGGTTTATATCTTGGGGATCTTGTACCCCAAATTTCTGTCCCCCTTTTTTAGAGGCTAAAATTGCTTCTAAAAGGGAAAAAAATCCCGTGTTTTATTCTTTGTCTCTCCCCGGGCACCCTTCTTACTGCCCTGTTCATTCCCCTGTAATTCCCCTGCACTGTAGATCTGTCCCCCCTCATTGCCCCGTTAACCCTGATTTGTTTTTGCTGGGTTTTCTTTCGTCAAAAGATTCCAGGGCTTTTTGAGATCCATTTCTTTTTCCCCTCTCTTTTTTCCCGTAGCCCAACATTTTACTGGCACCCTAAATACTTTCTGCATACCATTTAAACAAATGTTGATATCACTGCTGGGAAAATCTTCCAAAAAGCTTTAAAAACCGTTGGGGCCCAAACCCCCTGTGAACTGGGCCTTCCAAATCCTGGGGTCTTTCATCGCCCCAATCAAAAGGTTTTTTTTTCCTTTCTTTTTTTTGGGGTCCTCTTCAGCTTGATTGTAAATTTTCACCAAAACAGGGTGGGGGCCCCCCTGCCCCGCAAACTGCCCCTCTCAATGCCATAAATCTTTCATTGCTTCCTTCCCCTTTCTGGTTTTATGGGAATTTTTCTTTTTGGTTTTCTGGTCTTCCCCCTCCGTTTAAAACCCAAAGCAACTTGTGAATGGTTTTTTGCTGGAAGATGGGCCTCCTATCACTAGGCCTTTTTCCAAAAAAAACCCCAAATCTACAAAACGCCTCCCCTTGTCTTTTTCCCCTCCCTCACTTTTTTTTTCCCTGGGATGATTCCCCTACCAATGTTTTTTCGCTTTTCCCAAATTTTGCATTGGGAAAACGCCCATCAAAGAAGGATGCATGCAAGGGGTTTTCCCTTTTGGGTTGTTCTTTGGGGGGTTTCTAAAAAACCAAAAGGCTTTTTCTTCTTTAGTACTTTGGGCTGTGGGGGGCGTACACTTTTAACAAGGGGGTCCCTTTTCATCCTGGAGAAGAACCTGGCTTTTATATTCGGGGGCGACTGGCTCCCATCCCATTAGACTTTTTTCTTTTCTCCGTCCAAATTTATTCCAAAATCCTTCCTGTGTTGTCCATCCCTTACGCCCGGAAAAAAGCACACTGTTTCCTCCCCGTAAACCAAAAAGCCAAATTCCCGGAAAAATGTCCATCTCAAACTCGCTGATCCTAAATTTTAATGTTTATCTTTTTTATTCCCTCCCCAAAAATTTTTGCCCGTCTTTTTCCCCCCTTTCATACATCTTTGTTTCATTCCAAACTGCCTTCTCACTGTTTTTGGGTTTTCCCCCAAGGGCTCCTCCCGGAGTAGAAACTTCCTTTGGCTTTCATCTCAAATCTTCCCTTACAAAGCTGCAACTTCCCCACTCATCCCCAAGATTTTATGATTTTTTAAAATTTTGTTTTTGGGGTTTCTGTAAACCCTAATTTCTTTACAAGGGGGGTTTTTTCCCCCCCCAACGCAAGACCCTCCCCCCTTATTTCATCCGGGCTTGGGACCAGGCAATGGCGGGGTTCTTACCTTTTGTACAAACAAAAAAATTAAACTTTACAATTTAATTTTTTCCCCAAAAATCGAATTTTTACCATGATGATTTTAATCAAAAGCAAAAGAAATTATCCCAATTCCCCTTTTAATTTGTCATTTTTAATTTTTTTATGTAAAGCTTTTTAATTTAAAATATATATGTATGGGTTATATATATATAAAAATATATTTATATATATATATAATTAAATATAATATAAAATTGTTTGTGTGTTTTGTGTGTGTGTGTGGTTTTTTGTGTGTGTGTGGGGTTTTGTGTGGTTTTGTGGTGGGATCTACCCTCTATAGATAGGGTTAGATAATAGATAGATAGGGTAGATAGATAAAATAGATTAAAAATACATTTCATTTCATACATACATACCCAAAAAATTTTAAAAAAACATACATAAAATAATAAAAAAATAGATAGATTAGATAATAATAATAATAGATACAAGAAAACATAGATACATAGATACATAGTTTTACATAGATACAAAAAAAATAAAATTTTTAAAGTGTGTTTCTCTCTCTCTCTCTCTCTCCGCTCTCTCCCTCTTCTCCCTCTCCCCATTTCCACCCTCTCCTAACTCTCTCCCCTCTCTCTCTCCTCCTCTTGGGGGGCGGATAGCCCCAGTGTTTTAAACATTGCCAGGGAATTTGAAAGACCCGGTTCGAAATCCCCCTCCCCCGGGGATTTTTCCCCCTGGAGTTAAAATCATGCTGACTCCCCCTCTCCCCAAAAGCCTTCGGATGAGACTTTAAACCAGGGCCCCCTGGCGAAACGCACGCAGAAAATCTTTCGCACCACGTTAAATCCTTTCCCTTTTCGTAAGTGTACCCCTCGGTGCCTGGGAAAAAGATACATTTACAAAAAGCTTTTACACGGGGGCGGGTTTAAAAAAACACAAAGTGCTTATTCCCTTAAACCTCGATAAAAAAAATAAACAATCTCTCTCTCCCCTCTCTCCTCCCTTCATCTCTCTCCCCTCTCTCCTCTTCTCCCCTCTCCTCCTCTCCCCCTCTCCCCTTCTCTCTCTCCTCCCCTCTCTCCTCTCTCTCTCTCCTGCTTTCCCGTCTGTCTGTCGTCTTTCTTGTCTGCTTTTTTCTCACTCCTCCTCCTCCCTCCCTCTCCCCTCCCCCCCTCCCTCTCCTCTCCCTTTTCTCTCCCTCCTCCTCTCCTCTTCCTCCTCTTTCCTCTCCTCTCTCTCTCTTTTTTTATGGACTTATTTTGATAAAGAGGTGGGGTTGATGTTCTCATCATTTAACCCATCATATTCTCATTTTGCTCTTTAATTATGCCCTTTTTTTTTTTTTTGTTTTTTTTGTTGCTTTGATTGGGGTTTTTGTTTTTTTTTTGTCTCAAATCAAATTCTTCATTGATTTTTACTTCATATTTTCGTTTCTGAAGATGGGCCTTTTTATAACATTCCTAATATTGTATCCTGTCTTATTTCTTACCTGTTATGTTTTTTTTTCTCACCCTTTAAACAAAACTTTTTTTTTTAAAAGGGGCATATTTTGATATAGATGGGGGTGGATGATGTTTTCAGTCATCTAACCCCCTCGTTTCTCAGTTTGATCTATAATCATGCCCTTTTTTTTTGTTTGTTTTTTGTTTTTTATTACTTTTTTGTTTTTTTTTTTTTATTTATTATTTTTGTTTGTTTGTTTTTTTTTTTTGTTTGCTTGTTTTTGCTTGTTTTTTATAAAATTCAAATCACAACAAACCAAATGATTCTTACTTCTTATTTTCCCTTTCTGAATATGCCTTTTTTTAACAAACCTTTTAAAATTTTATCTCTGCTTATTTCTTACCTGTTGTTTGATACTTGGTATGGTTTGCTCTTGGTAATTGGTTATTAATTGTTCTTTTTTTTAGTTGAGGCTGTCTTTTTATCTTGAGTTATCCCTAAAGGGGCGGGACTGGATGAAAAAAGCACATGTGTGCTTATCTATTAACCGAATAAAAGAAATTTTTCCTTTCCTTCCCCTTCCTTGCCTTGCCTTCCCCCCTCTCTCCTCCTTTTCTCCCCAACCTCTTCCCCCTCCCCCTCCTCTTTTCTCTCCTCTCTCCCTTCCCTCTCTTCTCCTTTCCCTCTCTCTTCCTCTCCCTCTTTCCCCCTGTTCCTGTGGCTTTTTTACTATCTGATTTGTTTTTATAATATGTAACCTGAAGAAGCATACTCTAATTTGGAAATTATGAATGGTATTTTTGCCAAAAAAAATATTTTCGACAACACTATTGATGTTTCATTAATAATATCATTTTAGAAATGATTTTTGTGGGTTTTTCAAATTTTTGTTATTTGGGGCTATTTTGTTGATGGAGTAAGGCCTAAGATGCTCTTTTTCTCTCAAACAAAAAAATATATTTAAAAATATTGTATTTCATTTGATACAAACCCCTTTTATTTATATTATGTGTTTTGGCTTAAAGTTTTTTTCAAAAAATTTTAACATGATTTTTTTTGATGTATTTTCATTTTTCGCCTATAACGGACATTTTTCCCGACTTTCCCACATCACCAATTACATTAAATTTTTAAGTTCTAGTTTCTCTCCTCCTCTCTCTTCTCTCCTCTCTCTTTTCCCTCTCCCCTTCTCCTCCTCTCACCTCTCTCCTCTCCTCTATCTTTCTTCTCTATCTATCTATCATCTATCTACCCAACTATCTACTATCTTTTACACATCGATCATCGATCGATCGATCGATCGATCGATCTTTTTTCTCCCACTTTCACTTTATACATCCTAAACGTTTCACTGATGTTATAAATGAATAAATAGGGTTTAAACTCAATGCCAACCTACAAGCCATAGAATCCCTGATAACAAGGAAACCCCATCTACTGTAACAACAACATAGGAATTGTTCCGAACTAAAATTGGGGTAAAACCAAGGTTTTGGGCCTCTTCCCCCTGTCAATATCTTCTTAGAAAAATAATGGCTGATCAATTTAAAAAATGAGGGAACAGTCAGCATTGAGGCAGAACAATCACAAAACTTGCCCTTTAGCTAAAGACATAAGGCTACAAAGAAGAACAAGAGCTAGTCAGCTTGGAAAAACACCGAGAAGCCTAATCACATATGGCAAAGCAGATCATGCAAGAAAACCCAGCTGATGAAAAATAGTGCCCAAAGGCATCACAATAAAATTGTTAAGATTAAGAAAATCGGGGCCTCATAGCTTCAAATATCTGGGGGCAATATATCACGAAAGAATTTAAAAACCGGGAAATTTTTTCAGGGAACCCTGAACACACTGCAAAGACCAAACTAAAGTCCTCTGGGAAAGATAAAAACTCGCCCTAAGCTTCAGATCAGACTGATAGCTCCATCATGTCCATATTTTTTGACGATTTTAAACAAAGGACCATAACAGCAACATTGAAAAAACTACAGGGGAATGGGGGTGAGAGCTTTTGCAATATCCTTGCATTTTTACAAAATTAAATCACCAAAAAAAAAGTAAAACCAAACCAACAAAAATGCATCGGACCCTATGGAAAACTCCTAACTTAATAAAAAACAACAACAACAAAACCCAAAAAACAAACAAACAAACAAAAAAACGCAAACTAAATTGGTACGGGATCAAC
The DNA here is from genome assembly GCA_030674155.1 of Stramonita haemastoma. Lineage (NCBI taxonomy): Eukaryota > Metazoa > Mollusca > Gastropoda > Neogastropoda > Muricidae > Stramonita > Stramonita haemastoma. The sequence continues at coordinate 17,119 of JASPKP010003594.1, forward strand.
CAACACTGGGCTGGCCAATTTTGGCTTTCAGGAACATAAGGGGGGGGGGGGGGGGGGGGGCGGGGGGGGGGGGGGGGTGGGGGGGGGGGGGGGGGGGGGGGGGGGGGGGGGGGGGGGGGGGGGGGGGGGGGGGGGAACAAGAGGCAGACGAAAACGAGGAAAGACAACATCAAAGGGGACACCCTTTGGTTTTTGGCAACTGCTACGGGGGATGGGGACCGGGGGGAAAAAGGAGGAAGAGTAACCACGTGTCCGGGGGGAACAATGACATTTAAAAAACTGCATACACAGGGGACGTATTAAAAAAGCCTGGTGTTTATTGTTTACCTAGGTAATAAAGAAAAAAAATAAAAAGAAAAAAAACTGAAATTTTGGGGAAAAATAAAGAAGGGGGTAGAAGAATGCCCCAACTCCACTTCCCTACACAACCAAAAAGAAAGAAGAATGAAAAGCAAATCCAGCAAATCATTGGGCCCTACGAAAACCTAACAACCAAAGAAGCTAAATTTCAATGAACGGCAAGCACAAGATCCAAAAGGACCCCAAAAGCAATACGCAAGGCACTGTCCAAAAAGGGAAAAAAAGAGGCAACCAAAAAAGAGACGGAGGGGAAAATCATTGGGGCAGGCCTAACTCACAAAACCCTGAAAAGCAGAACGAAAAAGATTGGAGGGGAAAGGTTTTTTCATGTCTTCAGGTTCCCCCACGGTCGCCAACAAAAGGACAATAGATAGATAGATAGATAATAAAAAGATAAATATAGATAATAGAAATAGATAATAATAATAGATAAAGATAATAGATAGAAAGATAGAAAGATAATGATAATGAAAAGGAAATAATAATTTAAACCTTTGTCAAAATTTAGCACATCTTCCGTTTCGTGGAAAATGGTGGTTTATTCATTTTTTCAAAAGGGGATTTTAACGTAATTTTTTGGTAACAAATTTCAAAGTATTTGGATGTTAAGCCCAAATTTTGATAAAAATTTTTAAGAGTAAAAGGGGATTTTTTAACATAATATTTTGACAACAATCTTTCAATTTTTGGATATTAGTGAAAAATTTTTTGGGGCAACAACTTCACTTTCCCCCAAATTACAAAAAAGGAAATGGACTTTGTCATCGGTAACACAACTTTCCATTTTTTGCAGTTTTTTTTGTCTTTGAATTCCTAAAAACGGAGGGTACTACTGGGGCAATTTATTGTAGTTTTCAGAACTGTACAAAACAAAAAGCACTGATCGCACATGAAAAAACAAATGTCCAACAAAAATCGTTTTTAAACAACAAGGGGGACTATGGTAAGATCTGATTTTTATGGTCACTCAGACTTTGGGAAACGCCCTCAACAATCTCATAAAACCATTTCATCACAGCCAATGCCGAGAAAACTAGAAGCCAACTTTGTAAAAGTCGACGTTTACAGTCTTATATATTTAAAAGCCAGCCACCGGACCACAAAAAAAATAACAACAAACTAAAAACAAATAACAAAACATAAAATTGATAAATACAAAACTAACAGTTTTATTTTTAATGGGCAAAATTTTTTTTTTTTAAAGAAAAACTTTAGGGGCCCTAAACATTCTTCATCCGCAAAATCTTAAAAAACACGATAACAAAGCTTTAAGATCAAAAATCATTTCAATGGCTTTGCTGGATTTACGGGCAAGGAATCGCAGATTTTTTTTTGATCCCCTAAAAACCCTGGTTGCTGCGTGCTGCGTGCGGCGTGCGTGTGTGGTTTGGGGTTGTGTTTGTGGTTTTGGTGTGTTGGTGTGTGTGTGGGGTTGTGTTTGTGTTTTTGTGTTAAAAAGTGTGTTTGGTTGAGAAGGAAGAAGGAGATAGAAAGAGAAAAGAGAGAGAGAGAAGAGAGAGAGAAAGAGGAAGAAAGAAGAGAAAAGAAAAAAAAATAGTGATTTAAATAAAACTCTTGGTTTTTGGCAGTGGCGTGTTGGCGATTTTGGGGGGGGGAGGGGGGGGGGGGCGGGGGGTGGGGGGGGGGGCGGCTTTTGGGGGCTTTTTTGTGTGTGGGGTTTTGGGGTTTTGTTGTGTGTGTGTGTTTGGGGTTTATCAATTTTAATTCTGTTTACCCTCTCAAAAAAATACAAATTTACAAAACGTATACACACGGGGAACCATTAAAAACAAAATGCTTTTCCATAATCCTTATTAAAAAAAGAAAAAAATAAAAATTTTATATGAAATAATATATAGGGGTTGGTTGTGGTTTTGGTGTTTTGTGTGTGTTTTGTGTTCGAAATTCATTTTTAGTTTTTTCCAAAAATGTAAATTTTGAAATTTTAAAAAAAAAAAAAAAAAAAAAAAAAAAGTTTAGT
>JASPKP010000036.1:0-22500 GCA_030674155.1 Stramonita haemastoma
GTTAAAGGCAGTTATTTTGGTTTTTCAAATTTTGGGGCATGTGGAAAGGGTGAATGGGGTTGTGTTTGAGTGTGGGAAGCGTTTTGTGAAATTGTTCGGTAATGGAAGTATTGGGGGTTTTAAGCAGTAGTAATTTGAAAATGATAATTTTGCAGAAAGAAGTTTTAGTAGTATTCCAAACCAATGTCTGTCTAAACAGTGTTTTGAGAAAGCAACATGAACAAAGAAAAGACACAGTGTATTTTTTTGTGTAAAAAAATTTAGGGGGGTGTTTTTTAAAGGGGTTTGTTTTTGTTGTTTTTTGTGGGGGGGCGTGTAGTTTTGTGAATTCCTTTTTGGTTTTGTTGTTTTAGTGGTTAATGCATTGTTTGGGGGTTGGTGTGTGGTTGAAATTTTCAAAGTGGGTTTTTGGGGGTGTGTTGGGTACACATGCGCTGGGGGACCGCTTCCCCCTCCCTTTGGGTAAAAAAAAACCTTAGAAAAATGGTTGGGGACCCCTTTTTTTAAACAGCTGGTCATTGTTTGGGGGGGGGGTGGGGGGTTTTCACGCTGTCAAATTTTACCCCTTTCAGCTCCCCCCTCAGCTTTCTTAAATTTTTCCCCGCCCCCCCACCCCGGGAGTTTTTTCCCCTTCCCCAAAAAATTTACCTTTTAAATTTGCGCAAAACCCGGGGTTTTTGGCTCTGTTATTCTTGTGTGACCCTTTTTCCTTTCGGTAAAACCGTAAGCGAAATTTTCCCCCAGACCCCAGGGCTGGTGGCAAGGGGTCCCTACATTTTCTCTGTAGTTGAGAAAAACCCCCGCTTTAAGAATTTTAAAGTGACAAAAGCTTTAAATTAAAAAAGTTTAAACTAGACTTGCTTTTTGGGGAATGTGGAAAAAGTGGTGTGAGTTGGGTCAAATATGTATGGATTAAATTTTTTGTTTAAAGAATGGGGGCTGTTTAAAAAAACGATCAGTAAAATAATTAAAATTAACTTTTTTAAATTCCTCATTTGTGTTAAAAAAAGTGTTCGTTGTTGTTCTGCTTCGTGTGTTTGGGTTATTTGGGTGTGTGTTGGTTTTGGTGTGGGGGTTGTGTGTTTTTTGTGTGTTTTGGGTTTTTTGTGTTTTTGTGGGGTTTTGTTTTTTGGGGTGGGGTTTTTGTTTTGTTTTTGGGGGGCCCCCCTTGCGCCCAAAAACCAAGGTTTAGGTTGGTTTAAAAAAAATGGTTTTAAAAAAGGGGTTTTTTGTTTATTTTTCTTCCTTCCCTATCTGGCCCCTTTTTCCCATTCATTTTAGGGGAAAAAACAAATTAAAAAAACAAAAAAACGAAAAAAAAGAAAAGAAAGAAAAAAATCTTTTGGGAAAAAAAACTTTTAAAATAGGGGATGTCCTTTTTGTGTCTAAAATTAAATTTTTAATGACGCATTCATTTCTTCTCTCTCTCTCTTTTTTTCTTTTCCCCCTTTTCTCTTTTCTTTTCTCTCTTTTCTTCCCCTCTCTCCCCCTCTCTTCTCTTTTTCCCCCTCTCTCTCTCTCCCCTTGGTTTTTTGTGTGTGTGTGGGTTGTGGGGCGTGCTTGGGTTGGGGGGGTGCGTGCGTGTGGGGGTGCGTTTTGGGGCGGGGCGTGGTGGGGTGTGGTCACACCCACCAACCCTTAAAAAATTTTTTGGAAGGGGCGTTTTTTTTTGGTTTTTTGGTTAAAAAGAAAATTTAAAAATTGGTCTTTATTTTTTGTGTTGGGAAAAGTTTAAATTTTGTTAAATTTAATTTAAAAAGAAAAGTACCCAAAGGAAAAAAAATTTAGGGGAATTTGTTGGTTAAAACGTAAAAACTGAAAAAAAATAAATAAAAAATTAAAAAACCTTTTAAAACCTCAATTTTTTTTAAAAAATTTTGTTGCGGCCCTTCTTTTAACCACTACCTTGGTTTTGCGGTGGGTTTTTTGGTTTTTTCCCCCTTTTGGGTTTGGGGTGGGGGGGGGTTGGTGTCCTGCCCCAACCCCAATTCCTGGGGGTTTGGGGGGGAACCCCCCCCCTTTTTTTTGAAAAACCAAAAAAACCCCCCCCCAAACCCCCCCCCCCACCCCCCCCCCCCCCCCCCCACCCCCCTTTCTGCCCCCCCCCCACATCCCCCACCCCCCCCCCCCTTGGTGGGTTGGGGTTGGGTTGGGCCCCCTCCCTTAATTTTTGCTGTTTGGGGCGGGGAATTTGTCCTTTGGCCCGCCAAAAAAACCCGGGGCCCCCCAAACCCCTCCCTCCCAAAACCAAAATTTTATGAGAGACGGGTTTTTTTAACATTATTTTTGCTTTTTTTAATTTTTGGGTTTTAAAAAGGTTTGGTCTTTTTACTTTTGAATGACGGGATTTTTTGACTTTGTGCGGGCATGTAAAATTTTGGGTTAAAATTTTAAGTAGATTTAAAGAAAATTTAAAACCCTCAGGGGGGGCCCCATTTGTGTCGGGCCCGGGCCCGGGTTTTTATACTAACTGTTTTCGTGGGGGAAAGGGGCAAGGGCCCCCTTGGGTTTTGGGTTTTTCTAAAATTTTGTTGGGGAAATTTAGGGAAAAAAGGTGTTTTCTGGGGCCTTGAGGAATTTTGGGAGGGGGGGGGCGTTGAATTGGGGTTGCCAGGTGGTTTTTTGGTTAAAGGGGGGTAGGGGGGTGGGGGGGAGGCTGGTTTTTTTTAAATTTTTTTTGGCCCCCCCCTTTCCCTTTTTTTCTCCACCACGGCCCAACTAAAAGTTTTTAAAAATTTTTAGAATGAGTTGGTGGGAGCCCAGTTGGGGGGCCGGCCGGGGGTGCTATTTATAGCGGGAAATGAACCCCCAAATTGGGCTAAATGAAAGGAAAAAGGGTTTCGCTAAATATTGCAAAACGTTTTGAAATGAGTGGTCTGGGTTTTTTTTGCGCTGGGGTTGCCAAAGGGGGGCCTAGCCCGGGAGTGGGGCTAAGCTGCACTGGGTAGGGAAAATGTCCCTTAGGGCCGTGTCTGTTTGCAAACCCCCGGAAAACCAAAAACCCCAAATCCTTTTCCCCTTTTTGTGTAGTGGGGGGTAAGCTGCCTTGCCTTAACAGTGGGGCCCCAGGGCCAGTATTTTTGCAAGACCCAAACTCTTTTTCTTTTTGTGTACTTTGCCCTTTTTTATTTTTATTTTTTATTTTTGTTTTAAAAAATTTTTGTATTCTTTTTTTATCAAGGGTTTAAGGGTTTAAACATCCGGGCCCATGTATATGCGTTTTGTAAATGTTTATCTGTTTCTACGTTGGGAGAAAAATGTTTTCAACTGTTTGGGAAATTTGTTTTTTGACTTGGGGAAAGGGAGCTTTTTTGCCGGTGGGGGGGGGGGGGGGGGGGGGGGGGGGGGGGCAAAGAAATTGGTAAAAAACCTGGGAAGGGAATTTTTATTGGGGGGGGGAGGGGGGGAATTTTAATTTGCCCCAGGAATTTTGGTTAAACCCTTTTTGGGAAGTTTGGGTTTTTTTTTGTTTTTTGGGGTTTTTTTTGGGGTGGGGGTTTGGGGGGGGGAAAAAGTTGGTAATTTAGCAGCCCCTGTTCAAAGCAAGCAAAAAGAGGCCCCCACCCCTCGAAAAATGGGAAGGGAAAGGGCTGTGGAGGAGGAAATGAAGATAATGGGAAAAAACCCGGAATGAGTTGCGGGGTCGCCCAAGATAGGACTGGGCCTTTGGAGGTCCCCTTTTCTGTCTGTGCCTTATGCCCCCCCCGCGGGGGGGAGAGGGGGGGTTGAGTGAGGGGGAGTCAGTGCAGTTTAGGGAATTCCCGGATAGATTCAGTTTTGGGCAGAAGGGGTTTTCCCAAAGGGTTTCTACACAAAAGCCCCGACTGAGCCCCGTCTACAATTTTTTTTTTTTTTTGGGGCAATGAACTGCTATTTGGGTGTGGGGGGGGGAGATGTGCAGTTTTTCCATTGTCCTGTGTCAGAAAGGGGGTAAAACTCTTTTCCCCCGTGTTTTTTGTGGGGGTTTGTGGTACGTGGGTTTTTGAACTGTGTTGTTGTTGTATTTGTGTGTGTGTGTGTTTTTTTTGTGGTGTGTGTTTGGGTGGGTAAAGGTATGTTTTGTGAAGGGTTTTGTTTTTTGTTTGGGGGTTTGGTTTTTTTGGGGGTGTGTGGGGTTTTTGGTGTGTTGGGGGTTTATTTTTGGGGGTGGTTTTGGTTACTTTTTGTGTTTGAATTTAGCCCAAGGGGTGGGCATGTGTGTTTTGGGTGGGGTGTGTGTGTTTTATTGTTTACATTCCCCGTCCTGTGTGTATGCTTTTTTTTGTAAATTTTCATCTGTTTCCCCGGCACCCTGATGGCCTTTTCTCTTAAAGAAAAAACGAAGAGGATTTTAAAAGTTGGGGGCGCAAAGGGTGTTTGCGTGCATTCGCCCCCATTTTGATTTTTGGGTTTTAAAAACTATGCAAAAAGGGCCCTTTTTTCCTTGGAAAAGTGGGAAATTAAAACTGATGTTAACTCCAAGAGAAAAAATCCCCTCCCACCGGAATCAAACCCTGGGGTTGGGGAAGGGGGAAGGGGGGGGGGGGGGGGGTGATTATGCTGGCCAAGATGGTTTGTTTATGTAAATTTATTTTTTTATATTGAGGGGTTTAAAGGAATAAGTCGAAGGGACCCCTTTTTTTTACAAACCAGTCCCCAAAGTGAATTTCGGGTTTTGTAAATTTTTTCATCTGTTCCAAATGGCCACAGTGGCCTAAATCTTTTTGAAAAGCAGAAAAAGGGATTTCATGGGTGCGCGGGTGTTCCCCTTATTGGCCCCGGTTTATTTGTTCTTTTCCAAAAAAACTTGTGGGGAGATTTTTGGACCTTTTTGTACATTTGGGATTTTTGTACCACTTTATGTCACAGCAGTTTTATTGCAAAAAAATTGGGTTTGGGTTCCCCGAAAGTTTTTGGGCCCAAATGGGGGTTGAACCCCCGCCCCACTTGAAACCCCGGGCTTTTTGCTTTCTTTTAGGCAAGGCACGTTACACCCCAGACCCTTTGATCCTTACCTTTCAGGTGTATAAAATTTAAAAGTTCATTTCCTTGTTTAGGGGGGGGGGGTTGGGCAAAAGGGGGGGGGTTGGGGGGGGGGGTGGGGGGGGGAAAGGGGGGAATGGGGGGGGGAACAAAAAATGGGGGGGGGGGGGGGGGGGAGACAAAAATCAGGAACCGGGGGAAAAAAGTTAATTTAATTTTTTTATTTTTTTTTTATTTTTTTCCCACCCCTTTATGTCCCCCGCAGATTTTCTTGGGGTGAAAATTTTAGTGAAATTTAAAAGCCGTCACCACAAGTGCAGAGTCCCCCTTTCCTACCCATTATTTTTTTCCCTTAGGGGTGGGGGGTTTTTAAACACGCAAACCTTTTGTACATGCCGGGGTTTTTTTTTAAAGATTTTTTTCATCGGTCCTACCGGCACACCCAGGGCCTACATGCGTTTGCACATGGGTCTTGGTTTTAGTTTTCATTGAATGATTTACTCTTTTGTGTGTGGGGGGGGGGGGGGGGGGGGAAAAAGGGGGGGGTATTTTGGGGGGGGAGGTGGGGGGGAGTTGGGGGCAGGGCAATCTTCTGTTTTGGTTTCTGTTTCTTTCCCAGATTTTCTATACCAAGACTTTTTACTTGACTTATTGTGGTTTTCCCCTTTGGGGAAAAAAGGGCCACAAACAAGCACTCCTTTCCAAAGGAATGGTTTGGGGATCCTCTTCAGTCGGCCCACGGGGATTCGGGCCCCTTTTTCCCCCCCGTCTCTGCTTCCCAATTTTCCTTTTTTTGGCCCGGTTGTTTTGGGTTTGACTTCTTTCTGTTCCCTTGGGGGGGTTCCAGTCAAAGGGCCCTTTCCGGTGACAATTCTGAAGGCGCTTGCGAGCGTTTTTTGGTGATCCCTCCCCATTTCTTTAAAAAAACCAAGACAATTTAGAAAATCAGGGTGGCTGGCACATTTTTATTAGGGGAAGTGAGTTTTGTTCGTTTGGTTTAGTTTATTCTTTTATATTTGGGGATAACGGAAAGGGAAAAAACCCTTTTTGTGCTTTTTTTTTTTTAAAATCCAAAACCCCTGTGTTTTTTACGTTTTGAAGGGGCTTGTCTTTGGGCCCACTGGCACCCCAGGGGGTCTACTCTTTTGGAAAAACAGAAAAGGATTTAACCCTTGTTGCAAGATGTTGTGAAAAAATTTCAACACAGCCTCGGGTTTTAGGGCTCAAACTGAAGGGGCTTTTGTGGGAGAGTTGGGGGCATTTTGGTTACATGTGTAAAATTTAAAAAACACATTCTTTCCCGGTTTAGTTGAAAGGTTGGGGTTTTGGAGCAGTGGGGAAAAAGGGACTGGGAGGGGAAAAAAAATCAAGACTCTGGAAAAGGTAAAATTTTTTTTTTTTTAAAAATTAAATTTTTTTTACCATTTTAGGTAAACAGATTTTCCCCTGCGTGAAAATTTTGGGCTGCCCTTTCCCCCGGGGGAAAAAGCGCGTTGCCCCAGTGCCCGGGCCTTTCCCTTTTTTTTTCCCCCCGGGGGGACGGTGTCTAAACATGACACCCTTTTGCCCTGTGGGTTTAAAAAAAAAAAAAAATGTCATCTGCCCCCCTAATGCAAAACGATGGCTTACCCCTTTTTAAAGGCGGGAAAAGGGGTTTGTAAAAATTTTTCGCAAGATGTTGTGTTTTGCGTTCGGGAAAGCGGGTTTGCCTTTGTTTTATTTTGTCTCTTTTGAATGACTTACTCTTTTTGGGGGTGGTGTGGGGGTGGGGGGGGGGGGTGTTAAATTGGGGGGGGGGGGGGGGGGGGAGGGGGGGGAGTGAATTTTCAAACTATGATATGTTTTCTGTTTTATTCCCGGTTTTCCATTTCCAAGGGACAATCAGAAAAACAGGTTTTGGTGGAGCACATTTTTTTTTAGGTAAGTCCTGTTTGTTTTTTTTTTTTTCCCTTTTTTCTTTTTATATTGAGGGGTAAAAAGAAAAAAAACACCCCCATGTTTTCTTTTTTTTTTTTTCTATCCAATTTCCCCCTGTGTATTCAGTTTTGTAGATTTGTCACTGTTCCCACTGGTACACTTGGGTACCCTTTTGAAAAGCAGAAAACGGGTTTAAAGGGTGCGCAAGATGTTTTTGCATACATTAAAAACAGCCTCCCGGGTTTTATGTCCTTTATTTGGGGGGGGGACTCTTTTTTTTTTTTGAGAAGTTGGGGAAAAATTGGGGTACATGTATACATACAATTTCACCCGTTGGGTTCCCCCCGGGGAGTTTGGGGAACATTGTGTTTCATGTATCATAAATACACCACGGTTGATTTTCCGTGAGTTGGGGAAAATTGTGTAAAAATGTATTCATACATTTCACCACGTTGATTTTTGTGGTTGCAAGGGGTTTGGGTTTTTGGGGAGGACTGGGGAAAAGGACTGGGGAGGAAAAAACATTTCGAACTTGGCAGAGGTAATTTTTTTTTTTTTTATTTATTTTTTTACCAAAATTTTTTTTTCAAGGCAGATTTCTCTGTTGGAAATTTTTTGGGTTTATTTGCCTGGGGAGAGGGCCGTACCCCCAAAATTTCGCAACCCAACCTTTATTTTTTTCCCCCCGGGGGGAGGGGGGGTTTAAATTAAAAACACCTGGTGCATGGGTGGTTTTTTGTTTATAATTTTGTCTCCCCCTCCTAATGGCACCAATTTGGGCCCGCCCCCTTTTCCCCAAAGGGGGGAACAGGGGTTTTAACATGTGCGCAAGATGTTCTTTCATACGTTTGCGTAAGGGCCCTTGGATTTTTAGTCTCATCTGAATTTTCTTTCTTGTGTGGGGTGTGGGGGGGGGGGGGATGTTTGGGGGGTTGGGGGGAGGGGGGGGAGGGGGGGGCTTTAAAGGACAAATGTCAATTTTACTTGGGTAATGGTTTTTTTTTTGCTTTCCCCGGTTTTTTTATACCAAAGCTTGGGGCTTGACTTATGCCTGTGGGGTTTCCCCCCGGGAAAAAAAGGGCCACAAAAAAGCAATCCCCCAAACGGACCCCGGTTCAGGGAGATCCCCTTCAAAAATCGGCCCTTTTCATTCCGGCCGGGGCTTTGTCTCTTTCTTCAATTTCTTTCTGCGCCGGTTGTTTTGGTTCCCAACCCCCAAATTTCCCCCCTTCCCTTGTGGGTTCCAGTTTAGGGCCTGGGCCTTTGGGGACCCTTGAAAACAGGTTGTGTGAGGGTTTTGGCTTATCCATCCCATTTCTTTCCATTCCAAGAAAATGAGGAAAAATTGTGTGGTTTGGGACCCTTTTTATTAGGTAAGTGCCGGGGTTTTTATTTTGGGTTTTTTTTAAATTTTTTCTTTTTTTATCGGGATAAAAAGAATAAGGACTTTTGTGTTTTTTTTAAATTTAAAAACCCCTGTGGGATACGTTTAGGGATTTTATCATCTGTTCCCCCCGGGTTTCGTGGCTAATTTTTTTGGAAAACCCCCAAAAAAGATTTTAAGGTTGTGCACAAAATGTTCTGAAACATTTTCAAGTAGGGGGGGTCGGGGTTTTTAGTTCATTGGAAAGGACCCCTTTTGTAAGGGTTGGGACATTGGGGTTCATGTGTTTATACATTTCACAAATTCCCTTCTGTGAGTTTTGGGTTTGGAAAATTGTTTTAACATGTGTTATAACATACACGGGTCATTCTGTGAGTTGTGGGCAATTTTTTGTACATGTTTTTAAAATAAAATTTTTGATTCTGTGAGTTGGCCCAAGAAACAGTGTTTTTGGAGACTGTGGCGGACAGGACCCGGGAGGAAAGACAGTCAAGGGTGTGGCAGAAGGGTAATGGTTTTTTTAAAAAAAAAAAATTTGTACCCCCCTTTAATTCCCCCCCCCGAAGCGATTTTTTGTGCATGAAATTTCAAGGGTGCCCCTCCCTGGAGAGATCGTGCGCCAAAAAGTGCAGGGGCCTACCCTTTTCCCCCCCCCCCTAAGGGAATGGTGTCAAAAAACAACACCCCGTGTTGGGATTTAAGGGGGTTTTTTTTTTTGGTTTAAATTTTGCATTTGCTTCCTACTCCAAAAAACGAGGGGGCCTTTTCTTCCCGGGGAAGGGGGCCGTGGAAAAAAGGGGCTTTTTTTAAAATTTTGGCAAGATGTTTATGTCTCGTTTGCACACGGGCCTCAGTGTATTGTCTTATCTGAAAGACCTTTTCTCTGTGTGTGTGGTGGGGGGGGGGGGGGGGGGGGGGGGGGGGGGGAGGAAAGGGGGGGTGTATGGGTGGGTGGGGGGGGGGGGAGGGGGTTGACTGGGCAATTAAAGATAATGGTTTCTGTTTCCCTTTTCCCGGGTTTTTTTCCCTTTCCAAGGCAATCAGAAATCGATGGTGGCAATTTTTTTTTTGGTAAGTGCTTTTTTTTTTGTTTTTTTTTTTATTTTATTATTTTATTTCAAGGATAACGGAATAAGCTTTTTGCTTTTTTACATTTTAAACCCCAAAGTGTATATTGTTTTGTAAAAATTTTTTTGTCTGTTTCCCCTGGAAAACCCGTTTCCCTAATCTTCTGAAAAGCAAAAACGGATTTAACGGGGTGCGCCAAAATGTTTTGGGGTACATTCTCATTTGGCCCCGGTTTTTAGTCTAATTTTAGAAGACTCTTTGTGGGAAAGTTGGGGTGGGACAAATTTTGTTTCTTTTGTATATACATACAAGTTCATTTGTGAGTTGTGGGAAAATTTGTTTTACATGTGTAATACACGTTCATTCTGTGAGTTGTGGACAATGTGTTTCTTTTGTACATACCCCATTGATTCTGTGAATTGGTTTTTGGAAATTTTTGGACAATTTTGGGGACAAGTAAACGGTTCCTTCTGTGAGTTGCAAGGTTGGTGTGTGGGACCCGTGGGAGGGGGACTGGGGGGGAAGACAGGAAAAGAAAATGTGGGCAAAGGTAATTATTTTTTTTTTAAAACCCTTTTTTTTACCCCTTTTATGTCACCCGCAGAATTTTTGTGCGTGAAAAATTTTGGGGTGCTCTCCAAAATCAACAAAAGTGCCCCCCGCACCCCCCCCATTATTTTTTTTTTTCCCTCAGGGTGGTGGGCTAAAACTTCTGTTTTGGGATTGCTGGGTGATTTTTTTAAAATTTTTTTTTGTCTTAAAGCTTTCCTTTCCGGCAATGTGGCCTGCCTCTTCCGAAAGGGCCCGGAAACCGGGGGGCCCCTTTAATGTTGGCGGGGAAGATTTTTCGTGTGGTTTGCAAAACAGGGGCCTCGGGGTTTTTAGGTTTTTCATCCCAATGACTTACTGTGTGTTTTGTGCGGGTGGGGGGGGTTGGGGGGGGTAGGGGGGGGGGGGGGGGGGGGTTTGGGGGTTGGGGGGGGGAGGGGGGATTGGGGGGGGTGGGGAGTGACATGTCTATTTACTGATAATGGTTTCTTTTGCATTTCCTTTGGGGTTTTCCCCTACCCCAAGGGGCAATCAGAAAATCAGGTGGTGGCAATTTTTTTAAATTTTTGGGATAGTGCTGGGTTTTTTTGTTTTATTTTTTTTTTTTTTTATATCAAGGATAATGGGTTAAGCACTCATGTGTTTTTTTTAAAAATCAGTCCCCCTGTGTATACAGTTTTTTAAAATTTTTGGTTGTCTGTTCCAAACCCGGGACACAATGGGCCCCCACTCTTAAAAAAAAGAGGAAAAAAAGATTTTTTAAAGTGTGGGGTTTAAAATTTTTTCTGCGTGAAATTTGTTAAATGGGGAATCCCGTTTTTAGTCTCTCCAAAGACTTTTGGGGAGAGTGGGTCAGCATTGAAGTTAACTCCAGGGGAAAAAAATCCCTCGAAGGGGGAGTTGGAAATCCAGTCGTCAAATTTCGGGCACAATTTTTCTGACGAAATTTTCTGTGTGTGTGTGTTGGGGGGGGGAGTGACTTGTTTCCCCCCCAATTCTTTTCCTTTTATTTTAAGGGTTTCTGTTTTATTCCCAGGTTTTCCCCTACAAGAAAAAAAGGGGAAAAAAAGGGGGTGGCTGGAACAAATTTTTTTTTAGGTAAGTGTGTTTGTTTATTTCCTTTTTTTTTTATTTGTTATATCGGGATAACGGAAAAAAAACTGCATTTGCTTTTTTTTTTTTTTTTAATTTCCAAAACACCCCTGTGTTTTCAGGTTTTTTTAGATTTGCCCCTCTGTTCCCATGGTACACAATGGGGGCCCACTCTTTCAAAAAAAGGGAAAACAGGATTTTAACATTGTGGGCAAGATGTTCTCAAAGTTTCGCAAAAGGAGCTCAGTTTTTATAGTTTTCATCCAAAAGACTTTTGGGGAGAGTTTGGAAATCGCAATGTTTTTTAAAAATCCCGGGGGAAAAATTCCCCCCCCCAACAAGAAATTGTTTTGTTTTTTTTTGTATTTTTATTTTTTTTTTTTAGAGTATAACGGGAAATAAACACTCGCTTTTTTTTTTCTTTTTCCATCCCAAACCCCATGTGTATTCAGTTTTGTTGATCTTGTCATCTGTTCCCACTGGTGCCAATGGCCTACTCTTTACAAAAAGGGAAACAGGATTTAAAATGTGTGCAAGATGTTCTCCATGCATTCGCACATGGAGCATCAGTTTATAGTCTTATCCGAAAAGACTTTTGGGGGAGAGGTGGGTCAGCACTGATGCTAACTCCAGGGGAAAAATCCCCTCAAACAAGAATCGAAACGGGGTCGTCCAAATTGTGAGCGCAATATTCTGACCACTAGGTTATCCTGCCCCCCTGTGTATGTGTGTGGTGTGTGGGTTGGAGATGGGGGACTGGAGACATTGTTAAATAAAAAAAATGGCATCAGCAATGTTGTGTGTGTTTTGTTAGCAGGGCTGCTGTTTCAATACACAGATTTGTGTGCAGATAATAGAAGGTAGCAACACCTTAGCAAAAACCATTTGCAAGGAACAGTCAAGGGCAAGAAAGAAGAAAAAAGGCCGCCAAAAAAAATCATGGGTTTGACAACATCTAAGGACGGGGACCGCCCAACCCCTGCAACACACCTTCTAGCACACAAGATCATGAAGCATGGAAAAAGATCTTTGTTGCGTTCTTCTCTTATGTCCTCCCTACGTCCTTTGGGATATGGGACTGAGTGAAAGTAAAGTTTTGAATTAGAAGGTACTGAATTTGTTTTCAGTGTGTGTGTATTTTAAAAAAAAAAAAAAAAAATTCTTTTATATCAAGGATAATGGGATAAAACACTCATGTGCTTTTTTTTTCTCCAGTCCCAAGTGTATGCAATTTTGTGAAATATTGCATTGTTTCCACCGCCACAATGGCCTACTCTTATGAAATTTGGGTACAGGATTTAACGTGCACAAGATGTTTATGTGTGCGTTCGCACATAGGGGCTCGGTTTACAGTCTCATCCAAAGACTTTTGGGGAGAGTAGGGGTCAGCAACTCTGTTGAGGAGAGAGAGAGAGGAGAGAGAGACAGAGAGCTGCTTTATAAATTATCTTTAATAGACATTTTTGAAATAATTTATTTTTGTTGTTCCCATTTATGTGTGGTGTTTGTTTATACATGTTCAACATCTCAAAATGTTTTTGTTTTCCTTTTGTGTTCAATTTTGTGTGTGTGTTCATTTTGTGTGTTTTTGATGTCACAGCTTTAGTGAACCCCAAGGAGCATGTGACGACAATGGGATGGGACAGTTAGAGGCTGGGGGTCTGCCCCTGAGAGGTGTGTGTGTGAGATTACACATATTTGTACAAATACTGTACAAAAAATAGATGGCTTTTTGGGGGGGTTCCTTTTTTTTGATTTGTAAAAAAAATTGTTTAAATTTTTTTTACCATGGTTTAGTACCATTGAAAAAAACTGAAAACATCTGGTTGTTGCGGGTGGGGGGGGGGGGGGGGGGGGGTCGAGATAATAGAGTCAAACTTTGAAATGGGTTTATGTTGTAAAAAGAAAGGTTTGACACAGGTAGTTATCATCTTGTGTGCTGAAGCCAATGCAGTTCTCTTACAGCTGTTATGTATATTACTTTGGTTGTTTTGTGCGTTTCAGGGTGGGTGTTCATGATGACCAAGGACTGGGGTGCTGATTTTTTCTGTGGTAAGTATTCAGTTTGTACAAATTTTAGGGGGGGGGGGGGGGGGGAGGTTGTGTATAGATGGTGTCTATATATTTTTGTTTGTGTGTTTCAGTGTTGGTGTTCCCAGATCTTTTATTTTGAAGATTCCTGACCACAGTCAAAAAAACGCAAACTGAAGTGGTTATGGGCAAGAATCAACAGGGCTTTTCCAAGACAATTCTGCAGGGAAATGTGCAAGGTGGGAGAAGGAGAGGCAGGCCAACAGAAAGAGATTGGGAGGACAACATCCGAGATGGGACAGGCCTTGGCTGTGTGACACCCTGAGAAAGGTCCAGGACAAAGGGAAATGGGGAGAGAGCTGGTTGCGAGGTCTTCCGTGGTGCCCCTACAGTCTGAATAGACTACAAGATAAAAAGAAGAAGTTCCCAGATAGCTGAGGACTGATGGCGCCATTTTTTATTTTTTTTTTCTGTGGTAAAATATTAGTCTGTACAATTGTGTCTTGTCCGGAGGGGAGGCAGGGGGGGTGAGGGTGGGGTAGAATTTCAGGGTTTTGTGTTTTGTAGCATTGTTTTTAATTGTTCTTTTCTGTCTGTTACATGTAAAGACCTGCGGTGCGTGAGTGTGTTTATTTGTATTTTATTTTATTTTGAGGATATCAGAATAAAGCACTCATTTTGCCCTATGTGTATGCATTTTTGTCAATTTTGCCATCCGTTCCCACTTGCACAAAAATGGCTTACTGTTTCGTTAAAGAGGAAATAGGTATTAATTTGTGGGGTTTTTGCCCTTTCAGGGTCTGGTGTTCCATGATGACCAAGGACTGGGTGGTGCCATCTTTTTTCTGTGGTAAGTATTCAGTTTGTACATTTCGGGGGAGAGGGGGGGGTGAGGGTTTTTAGATGGTGTCTATATTATTGTGTTTTGTGCGTTTCAGCGTTGGTTTTTCCCAGATAGCTGAGGGACTGATGGGCGCCATTTTTTTTTCCTGCGGTAAGTACTCAGTGTGTACATTTGTGTCTTGTTCCAAGGGAGAAGGGGGGGGGGGGGGGGGGGGAGGTGAAAGGGGGGGGGGGGGGGCGAGGCCCGAATTTCATGTGTTTATTTGTATTTAAAAAAAATATATATTTTGGGGATATCAGAAAAAAAGCGCTTATGTGCACTTTTAAATTCCCGGGTTTATTTTGTTTTAAAAACTATTTATTTTCTTTGGAAAAAAATGATAGGGGGGAGAAGGGGAGGAAAAGAATGGAGTTTATTTGTGGGTTTGAATTCACCAGACTGCGTTGAGGTTTGAACCAGGACTTGATGGATCCATGGTATTGAAGTTGAACGGTCTTAACCACTTGACTGTGGCATCTGTTGACCCTTGAAATGCTTTTGTGTTGTAAATGAGAAAGGTTTGACACAAGTGTTTGTCATCTTGTGTGCTGAAGCCCATGCATTTCTCTGCAGCTGTTATGTATATTAATTTCTGTTTCTTCGTTACAGTGTTGGTGTTCCATGATGACAAGGGACTGTGGTGCCATGTTTTTTTCTGTGGTAAGTATTCAGTTTGTACATTTTGGGGGAGGGTGGGGGGTTGTGTATAGATGGTGTGTATATATTCTGTTTGTGCGTTTCAGGGTTGGTGTTGGTGTTGGTGTTTCTCAGGGTGTCACTCAGCCTGAGGCCCGTCCACTCTCGGATGCTATCCTCCCATCTCTTTCTCTGCCTGTCTCTCCTTCTCCTGCCTTGCACAGTTCCTTGCAGAATCGTCTTGGCAAGCCCTGTTGATCTTGAGACATGCCCATACCACTTCAGTTTGCGTTTTTTTTTTTTTTTACTGTGGTCAGGAGATCTTCAAAGGGCCAATGGCTTGACCAATTCTGATTCTCACTTACTTGTTAGTAATGTGGTCTTTGTAAGAGATGCCAAGGAGTCGGCAAAAGCATATCATCTCTGTGGCCTGTATTCTCCTCTCCAGATCCGCTGTGAGGGTCCATGACTCACAAGCATACAGGAATATTGAGATGACCAAAGTGCACATCAGCCTGATCTTTGAGCTGAGCGAGATGTTCCTGTTCTTCCAAATGGTCTTCAGTTTTGTCAGTTCTGTAACTGTTTGTGCAATCCTTGCAAGTATTTCAGGCTTGGATCCTTGTCTGTTACAATTGCTCCCAGATACTTAAGGCTTTGTACCATTTCCAAATTCTGACCACTGACTTTGATGTTGGTGTTGATGCCGTTGATGTTGTTGGTCATCAGCTTCGTCTTCTGCACACTGATCTCCATGCCATAGGCTGTTGAAGTCTTGTTGAGGTGTTCCACTAACCTTACTAACTCTTCTTCTTTCCCTGCCAGTCCATCGATGTCATCAGCAAAACGCAAGTTGGTAATTGTTCTGCCTCCAATATCAACTGTTCTTTCATGATCTTCCAGTGCATCAGTCATGATTCTCTCAAGGAAGATGTTAAGGAGAGTAGGTGAGAGCAAGCAGCCTTCTCTGACTCTGACCGTTGTCCTGAACCAATTCCCTATGCCACCATTGCAATAGACTGCACTAGTGGCCTTGTTGTAGAGCTCCTCAATGGCTCTGATCATGTTGGCACTGATGTTGTACAGCCTCATGGTAGCCCACAGAGCTGCATGCCATACCCTGTCAAAGGCCTTTTTGAAATCCACAAAAACATAGTAAAGGTCTTGCTGATGCTGAAGGTACTTCTTGCATAGTATTCTTAGATTAAAAATCTGCTCTGTTGTACTTCGTCCTGCCCTGAAGCATGCCTGTTCTTCAGCAATGGTTGTCTCTGCTTGTAGCATCAGTCGATTCAGTAGGATCTTCAGCATGACTTTGCTTGGATGACATATCAAGCTGATTGTGCATAGTTCTGGCATTGTTGTAGGTTGCCTTTCTTGGGAAGGGTGATGATTAGTGATTGTGTCCATGGTGTAGGCCAGTTTCCTGTCTGCCAGATCTTGTTGCAGATTATCAGTAGGATGCTTATCATGGCCTTCCCCCCCTGCTTGGACCAGTTCTGCCGGGATGTTGTCTATTCCTGCTGATTTCCTCTTCTTCATCGATTTCACAGCTACTTCCACCTCTTCCTGAAGGATGGGGTAGTTGTCAATGTCTGTCGGTAGTGGAACATTTGGTACTCTGGATCTCCTGAGGTTTTGTGGCTATACGGGTCTGAGCAATATTCTGTCCATCTCTTTAGAATTTCGTGGTCGTCTGTTAAGATCTTTCCATTTTTGCCTTGTATGGTGCTGGTTTTCCCTGTTTTGTGCCTGTCAGGTCTTTTACTAGCTGGTACGCTTTATTGCTGTTGTTCTTGCTCAGATTTTCTTCAATGTTTTTGCATTTCTCTTCAATCCAGATTTCTTTCATGCTTGTTCTAATTTCTTAGTTGAATGCCTTATACTGCCTGCTCCTTCTATCTCATTCTTCTTTTTCTTCAGTTCTCTTTGTTTGTCACACTGGCCGAGGATGTTGGCTGTGACTCAGGGCTGCTTCATTTGTCATTGCCTGCCAAGAATCCCACTGGCTGTATCAGTTACTGCCTTGTTAAAGGTGTTGACAAACTTGTCAATATCTCTGTCATCTGGGTTGAACATGGTGAGGGGTGCAAATTTCCCTCCTATCATGGCTTGGAAGGCTTCAGACACCTCTGGATCCTTCAGTTTCTCGAGATCTAATCTGATCCTTGTCTGGCTCTGCTTCATGACCTTTCTCAGATGAAGGTGGAATTCGGAAGGTCATCATCACTAAATCATGGTCACTTCCAATGTCAGCTCCTGGAAAAGTGCTGTCCTTGTGATGTTTACGCTGGACTGGAAGCGCCTCTTCACCATGCTGTAGTCAATTCAGTTGTGGGTTACTCTGTCAGGGCTATGCCATGTCCATTTTCGAGATGCTTTGTGTGGACATTTATATTTGTCTAATGTTTCATGAAACTCATAAAAAATGTTTATGAATCCAATCCAATCATGCTGTTTAAAGCCCATCAAAAATCTTTATGAAAATATTATGTGGAACATCCGAACACTTTGAAGTATGAACAACTCTTTTCTTCATCAAATAAGAAGTCTCTGCTCAATGTTCTTAAAATGATTAATATTATTAGACATAACATGTAAGCTTTGTTCAAAGACTTTGGTATTTATATGTAAACAGGCAATTTAGCTCAGTGGTCAGAGCAGCTCACTTTCCCCCAGCCAAAGTGAAGCAGCATTGAGAATGGTTACCAATTGGGTGGGTGACTGTTTTGCTACCTTGGCTTCAGTACAGTCCCCCAGTTCATCCAGCTGTAAATGTGTACCTGCCTCTTTAGGTTAGGGAAGGTAAAGCAGCGAGGGAGAGGGGATGGATGGGCACCACCCATAGTATGCTGGCCCTGGAGAAACTGAGGTTTTGATACTCGCTCCCCTACGACCACATAGGTTATGGGACACCTTTAAGGAAAGAGAATTTACACTTCAGTAGTAGATGGATAGGCATCTTATGACTAGAAAACTGAGCAAAAAATATCAGTGGGTTGGACAGAAGAAATAGATGTCTCTATACACTAGAAAACTGACCACAAATATCAGTAGGTGTGTGGGACAGAAGAAATAGAGAGATGTTTCTGTACACTAGAAAACTGACCACAAATATCAGTTAGCGTGTAGGACAGAAGAAATAGAGAGATAGTGTCTGTTGTAACCTTGGATTTTGCTTGTAGCCTTATGAGGTTGAAAACTGATTCATCAAGTCTGTAACTGATTCCAAAGCCCACATCAGCATCTCTGAAAGCCCACATTGAAGATCCATCCTCCAAACCAAAGAAGGACACATGGAGAAGTTTGTGTAGCAACGTTCAGATGAAGTTCAGACAGATGCATGATTCCTGGCTAAGTAAGACAGCAGAAGAGATTCAAGGCTATGCAGATAGGAACGACATGAAGAACTTTTATGATGGTCTTAAGGAAATATATGGCCCAACCCCATCTGGATCATCACCTGTGCTTAGTGCAGACTGGTCCACACTCCTCATCGACAAAGACATGATACTGGGAATGTGGGCAGAGCACTTTAAAAGTGTACTTAAACGTCCCTCTACCGTCCATGAGGCTGTTGACCCCCTCCCCAAATTACTGTAAATGAGGAAATGGATGAACTCCCAACCCTCGAAGAGACTGAGAAAGCAATCCGCCTTTTGTCTACTGGGAAAGCTTCCTGCTCAGACTGTATCCCAGCTGAGATCTATAAAGAGGGCAGCAGGACCTTGACTGAAAAACTCTATCAGCTTTTTCACCTCATCTGGCAGGAGGAGGTGCTCCCCCAAGACTTCAAAGACGCCTCCATCATACCTATTTACAAGCGCAAAGGAAACCTTCAGGCCTGTGATAATTATCGGGCAATATCCCTGTTATCCATTGCAGGCAAGGTTTTGGCCAGAGTACTGCTGAACAGGCTTATAGTTCATCTGGAAAAAGACCTCTTACCAGAGAGCCAATGTGGATTCCGCAAGGATCGCGGGTTACTATTGATATGGTGTTTGCTGCCAGGCAGCTCCAAGAAAAGTGCCAAGAACAAAACGTGGATCTATGCTCCACCTATATAGATCTGACAAAAGCCTTTGACACTGTAAGCAGAGAAGGCCTCTGGAAAATCATGGCAAAGTATGGGTGTCCTAGAAAATTCATTACCATCACACGCCAATTTCATGATGGAATGCTGGCTAGAGTACAAGATAGTGGGGAGACCTCTGAATCTTTGAAGTCACAGATGGAGTGAAACAGGGGTGTGTTCTAGCTCCTACCCTGTTCAGCCTCATGTTCTCTGCAATGCTGACAAACGCCTTCAGAGATGCTAATGTGGGCTTTGCAGTCAGTTACAGACTTGATGGATCAGTATTCAACCTCAGGAGGCTAAAAGCAAAATCCAAGGTTACAACAGACACTATCAATGACTTTCTGTTTGCTGATGACTGTGCCCTCAATGCTACCTCTGGTGGACATGCAACACGGTGCAGAGTTCTGTGACAACTTTGGTCTCATGATCAGTACCAAGAAGACCAAGGTGATGCACCAACCTGCTCCAGGAAAACCATATATAGAACCCAACATTTCCATCAATGGGCAAAGACTAAATGCGGTTGACAAGTTTACCTACCTTGGCAGTACGCTTTCCCGCAATGTAGTCATTGACAATGAGATCAACACCAGACTCACCAAAGCAAGTGCTGCCTTTGGCAGACTCCACAAGAATGTATGGGACAGAAGAGGCATCACCTCCATGACAAAGGTCAAGGTCTACAAAGCTGTCAAACTCACCACCCTACACTTTGGATGTGAATCGTGGACTGTCTACCAACGCCACGCCAAGAAACTAAATCACTTCCACACCACCAGGCTGAGGAAACTACTTGGCATAATATGGCAGGATAGGGTACCAGACACAGAAGTCCTCACTCGTGCCGGGCTCCCAAGCATCCCTACCATCCTGATGAAAGCCTGCATGCCAGACTACAGGCTGCCTAAGAAGCTTCTGTTTGGTGAGCTCCAGTATGGCAAGCGCTCCCATGGCGGCCAGAGGAAACACTCTGAAGGCATCACTGAATGCCTTCAACGCCCGTCATCATGGGAGCAGATAGCTTCAGACAGAACCAAGTGGCGGGCCACTGTTCACGACGGTGCCCGCCAATATGAAAGTGACAGGAAAGCTGCTGCAGAGAAGCACAGGCAGGACAGAAAGAACAATGCCTTGAAGCCCCCGGCACCTGCTACCATTCCCTGTCCCCACTGCAGCAGAACTTTCTATGCGCGGATTGGGTTTATCAGCCATCTTCGCACTCACTGATGATGACCTCCCCACCCTCCTCCAAGATGATCGGATGGTCCTCGTCGCTCCGAAGGACAAACAAGAAGAAGATTATACGGCTTTTCACTGTCAGTGATATTAGACGAAGGGAGACAGACAGGGAGAAAAGAAGATAAGCAGATACTTGTGTGTGACTAAACGTTTGTGTTTTGTCACTTATAATGCTCATGAATATGCGCCCACGCGCGCACGCCGTGTGTATATGTGTGTTGTGTGTGTGTGTGTGTGTGTGTGTGTGTGTGTGTGTGTGTGTGTGTGTGTGTGTGTGTGTGTGCGCGCGAGCGAGCCAGCGAACGAGCGAACGAGCGCGTGTATGTGCCTACGTAGGTGGTTACATGCCTGCGTACGTGGTGTGTGTGAGTTATTGAGTGTGTGTGTGTGTGCGCACGCGCGTGTGCGTGAGTGTGTGTGTGTGCGCGCGTGTGTGAATGTGTGTGTGTTTATGTGTGTGTGTGTGTGTGTGTGTGTGTGTGTGTGCACGTGTGTGAATATGTGTGTGTGTGTGTGTGTGTGTGCATGCATATATAGAGAGGAGAGAGAGAGAGAGAGAGAGAGAGAGAGAGAGAGAGGAGAGAGAGAGAGGAGAGAGAGAGAGAGAGAGAGAGAGAGAGAGGAGAGAGAGAGAGAGAGAGAGAGAGGAGAGAGAGAGAAAGAGAGTGGTGTGTGTGTGTGTGTGTGTGTGTGTGTGTGCGCCTCTGTGTGTGTGTGTGTGTGTGTGTGTGTGTGTGTGTGTGTGTGTGCATAAAGATATCAATTTAGGTACATCAAATGGCCAAGTTAGATAGCAAAGTCAAGTAGAAAAAGAAAGAACAGTATGTCAGCAGTTAAACTCAAGAAATAAATACCCCTCCTCCCCTGAAAAAAGCAACCACCAACAAACAAAAAACAACTTCTAAGTGGACATTATATAAACCTATAGACGGGACTATTTACAAGCGATTGAACAAGTTCAATGAAAAGAATGTGATCTGACATTAAATTCTGATAAGTTTCTTCAGAAAAATTCTGGTCTTTAAAACTTTTCGAAGAGAAACTGGAGTACTTTGCTATATTTGTAAAATATATGACTTAGGTGTAGGCGTTTGTCCACAAATGCAATTTACATTTTTACCATATTTCGTTTTGATAGCATCAAGTCGAATTCGGCAGATCATACTTAAAACTACTCTCAAATAGAAACTAGAATGATTTGACATCAGCTGCCTTGTAAGTCCTACAACAGATCCTTTTTTTTTCCCTAGATACTAAATGGCTGTACATATCTAAGGAGTTGTGCCCATGATGTTGACTAAAAAATGACAAACCTCTAACTGAAAGACGAATGTTTACTGTTTGCGAGTTATTTATATTCTGAGCTCCATGCTTGGCTGATTTGTCGGCTAGCTCATTACCCCATAGACCACAATGGGGAGGTACCCAACAAAAAGTTAAATGTGAGACTTTGATTCTCAAATAATGAATTAAATGGCTGACTTCAATGATCAAGTCGCCTCCCTATCCAAACCAAAAGACTCCAGGATATTTAAAACTGACTTTGAGTCAAGGAAAAGTACAATGTTGAAAAGGATTCTCGGAAGGTTTAACAAATAGTCCAAAGCTTTTAAAATAGCAAGAAGGTCAGCAGTGAATACTGATAATTGTTTATCCAGAAAATACAGCAAGTGCGTGTGTGTGGTGTTTGTGTGTGTGTGTGTGTGTGTGTGTTGTTGTGTGTGTGTGTGTGTGTGTGTGTGTGTGTGTGTGTGTGTGTGTGTGTTCGTGTGCGTGTGTGTGTGTGTGAGCCTGGGCGGTGTGTGTGTAAGTATGTGTGCGTGCATGCGTGTGTGCGTGCCTGGGTATGCTGTGTATGTGTGTGTTATTTATTTTATTTTATTTATTTTATTTCATTCTTTTATATTGAGGATAATGGGATAAGCACTCTTATAATTTTTACAGACAGTCCTTGTGTGTATGTAGTTTTGTAAATGTTGTCTCTTCCCACCGGCACATGATGGCCTACTCTTACGAAAAGGAACATGAATTAACGAGTGCCCAAGATCTTCCGATCACAAGTGTGTGTGTGTGTGTGTGTGTGTGTGTGTGTGTGTGTGTGTGTGTGTGTGTGTGTGTGTGTGTGTGTGTGGTGTGTGTGTGTGTGTGTGGTGTGTGTGTGTGTTGATTAATACAATTGTTTTAAATGGTATGCATTTAAATAAAATCTGGGACATCTTTTTCATGGATTTTGCTATTGATAGAACATTTTCCTGCAATGAGGATATTGGTGAGATTTCTTCCTCTGCTTTATCAAAATGTTTTTTTAATATGAATTATTTTGTTGATAAATGGTAGTGGGATGCTGTTTTCAGTTGCTTCACTGGCTGTGTACTCTTCTTTGACACTTGATCATTAGCGTCTTTCTCTGATCATAATCATCATTTGGATCTATAGTTCTTATTCTAGTTGTCTGTGTGTGCTTTTTGATTTATCATTATTGTCTTTCTGTCCTTGTTTCCTGTATTATATTTCTTAGTGTTTCTGTTGTCTCTTGGTTTTGTTATTTCATTTATTATCATTGCTGTTGTTAGATTTCTTTAAATCCTGATTTGAATTGAATGATCTCTCTCTCTCTCTCTCTCTCTCTCTCTCTCTCTCTCTCTCTCTCCTCTCTCTCTC
>JASPKP010000036.1:25000-40000 GCA_030674155.1 Stramonita haemastoma
CATCACAAGCCTCTTGGTCCAATGTGGAGATGTAGAACCAAACCCAGGGCCAACACCAGGAAGAAAGGCAGAAGCAGGAGACTCTCCACCAGCTCTAGTACTGAAAGAACAGACCAGGACTGGGATTCCCCTATGTCCCTCCTTCACCAGGAGATAGCTGGGGTGAAGGACGCTGTGATCAGAATGGGAAACGTGAACCAACGCCAAGGAGAGTTAATCCAGGAGACGCTGATCACAGTGGAAAACAAGATCGATCGCCAACTGCAAGGGAGAGAAGAGAGGCAGAGTCAACTGGCTGGTCATGTGCACCACATGCAAAAGCTGTGTCAGGAGTTACGGACAGAAAATGTGGAACTGAAGGGTTTAGTACGCCACCTCCAGAATATATGCGACTATTTAGACAACCAAAGTTGGCGCAACAACCTCCTTTTTTTTTGGTCTCCCACACGGAACACATCGTGGGGGGAAAGCAAAATGCTGGTCAAGAATGTCATAGAGGAGGGGTTGGGCGTTGACCAGGAAATCTTTGTGGAGCCTGCCCACAGCACTGGGAAGGCCATTGTGGTGAAACAAACAAGCACATAAACTGAACAAATCACAGCATTATGGTGACGTTTTCATCAGGGAAGATATATCAGTCATTGTCCAACAAAAGCAGAGGACATTACGTAACATTCAGCAGGATCTACAAGAAAAGGGACAGGCTGCAAAACTGCGCTTTGTACAATGTCATCACAGAGGATGCAGTGCAATAGTGTGATACAGACACTCAGCAAGTAGTGACTACAGACAAAGGAGGAACAGAAAAGACAGGAAAGATGATACAGACACCCAGCAAGTAGTGATACAGAGAAAGGAGGAACAGAAAAGACAGGAAAGATGATACAGACACCCAGCAAGTAGTGACTACAGACAAAGGAGGAACAGAAAAGACAGGAAAGAACAAATCAGGAGAGAAGAGCCACTTACCGCAGCATGGCAACAGACCAGCAGATTTTCTGCTTCCTGTGGAAGACTTCCCTCCCTCAGTTCCATCAAGAGACAAGCCACTCAGCACTGCCAGAACGCAACATCAGACTGGCAGGGACCGGCAGACCCAGAGACGGGAGAGAGGAGGCGGGACCAGTGACTGCAGGCAGCAACAGCCAGGGTCAGCTGACGTGCCACCTGCACAGGGAGGCACTGGCACTGGCTACAGCAACAGGGCCAGCCTGCCACACCGCAAGTACAACCTGCGCACACGAGGGCTGGCAGAGGACGGGGAAGCGGCCAGGCGTCACAACACCCAGGCAGAGGCAGACTCCTCCAAGCACCTGGGGAAGAAGAACGCCCCTTCCCTTTCCAGCTCCGGTACTCCCCGAGGCCTCGGAAGAGGACGAGGCAGGACACCCCCAGCCCAGACCCGAATCGACGCCATGTTCCGTCTTCCGCAGCCTGCCCCTGCCTCAGTGACAGATGCTGATCACCATCCAGAGGTGACAGGTCAGGCAGAGGATGCCCATCTCTCAGCCTCAGACGCCGATGACGAGGAGGTCAATGAAGATACCAGCTAGGAGACTGGCCGGCCCCAGGCAGCACCACATGTATCCTTTTGGGTGTATAGCACAGCTGGGCTGACAAGTAAACTGAGTGAACATATCTGGGTTGAATATATTCCTAAACTTGATGTTGCTACATTTACATAAACTCTTAGTGATGAAAATTGTGATATGCCTAATGCATTTTCTGGATTCAAAACGTTTCTATGCGCAAATGTATGTGTGTATGCAAAGTAAGTTGGAATATAATATTATGATGTCGTGTTTTGCCTGAAATTAATTTCAAACTGTCTCTAAGTAAGATGGAATGTAGGAGAAAATGTTTACCCTCAAATGAATTCTTTTGACACACATTGATTTGATATGTTTAATCAATCATTTCTTTAAAAGAAGTGTTTTGTGGGTTGTTTCGTCATACTATGTTAATTGGTAAGGATTGAATCTAAAGATGCTCTCTCTCTCTCTCTCTCTCTCTCTCTCTCTCTCTCTCTCTCTCTCTCTCTCTCTCTCTCTCTCTCTCTCTCTCTCTCTCTCTCTCTCTCTCTCTCTCTCTCTCTCTCTCTGTCTCTCTCCTGTCTCTCTCTCTTCTGTCTCTTCTCTGTCTCTCTCTCTCTCTCTCTCTCTGTCTCTCTCTCTCTGTCTCTCTCTCTCTCTGTCTCTTCTCTGTCTCTCTCTCTCTCTCTCTCTCTCTCGTCTCTCTCTCTCTCTCTCTCTCTCTCTTCTCTCTCTCTTCTCTCTCCTCTCTCTCCTCTCTCTCCTTCCCCTTTTCTCTCTGTCCTTCTCTTCTTTTTTGACTTTTTTATGTTTACTCTGTTTCATTGATCCAGACTTCAACGGATATGATGCATCCACTCCTACACAAGATCTGGGAGCAAGAGAGTGTGCCAGAAGACTGGAAGAAAGGCTACCTCGTGAAACTGCCAAAGGAAGGGAACCTGTCATCCTGTAACAACTGGAGAGGAATCATGCTGCTGTCTTTCCCAGGGAAAGTACTGACAAGAATAATCTTAGAAAGACTGAAGATGGCACTAGACAAGACACTCAGGGATGAACAGGCAGGCTTCTAACAAGACAGATCATGCACAGATCAGATCACCACAATGCGCATCATCATCGAGCAGTCCCTGGAGTGGCAGACCCGCTTGTATTCAGTCTTTGTCGACTTCCAGAAGGTATTTGACAGCGTCGACAGAGATATCATCTGGAGACTGATGCACCACTATGGCTTCCACAAAAGTTCATCACCATCATCCAACAGCTCTATGAGGATGCCACCTGTCAAGTCATCCATGACGGGAAATTGACGGAGCCCTTCTCTGTACGAACCGGCGTTTGCCAGGGCTGTCTGTTGTCGCCAACCATCTTCCTGTTGTAGTTGACTGGAGAATGCGACAGTCCACAGCAGGCAAGAGAACTGGCATACAGTGGACCTTCACAAGGCAGCTGGAAGACCTGGACTTTGCAGATGACATAAGCCTTCTATCCCACAGGCACCAAGACGCACAAGAGAAGCTATGTCATGTTGCGGAAGAAGCCGAAAGATCTGAAAAAGTTTGTTGTCCGTCTCAGCGTACCATTTCTCTGCCAGAGGGAGTTCGTGTATTGTTTGCTTCTTGGTTTCAGATCTGTGAACGGCACCGTGGACCCAGACACCTCCTGCTCCGTGGCACACCTGGCGAGTCGGTCAACCGTTTCGTTGCCTTCGTTGCCCGGAATGCCCACGTGCCCCGGGATCCACACCAAAACCACGTCACACCCGTCCCGTCTGAAGGAAGTATACAGTTCGCAGAACTCCTGAATACTAGGCTGGTTTATATTCCTACAAGTGATAGCCTCCAGAGCAGAGAGGAGTCCGCACAGACCAAGAAGTCTTTCTTTCCCGATCGCCGTATCAGTTGCAGGGACGAGACAAGAGCGCCCAGTTCGGCCGTGTACACCGAGGTATCCGAAGGCAGGTGCTCCGAAAGCGCCGACTCTTGATGGTGGGATAATAGGCGGCTCAGGCCACCCCCTCCTCCGACTTGGACCCGTCTGTGAAAACCATGGTGTAGGACGGATACGACGTACAGAGTCCTCACAAAAAGACCCTGTACGCCGTGGAACTGGTGACATCTTTCCTGTGAGTGGCAAGATTGAAACAGACAGCCGGCGTTTCCACCATCCACATAGGCGTCTCAGGGAACTTGGGAAGGTCGCAGATGACACCCAAATCCATACCCGCCTCCTGGAGATGGGGAAGGATCCGAATGCCCAGAGGCGGGGTGGCAGAGGGCGATTTCTCAAACTTGGCCTGAAACCGGGGGTTAAGAACACAATCGTAAGCCGGGTTGTTATACTCTGAATAGAGCTTCATGTAGTAACTGAGAGTCAGTCTCAGACGGCGGTTTTTCAGAGAGGGTTCTCCCGTTTCGGGTTTTTCCCATCTGATATGAGTGAAAGTGGTGTAGTTGATCTGTAAGGACAGGGTCGTTTTAAGGAATCTGGTTTTGGTTTTATCTCATTTTATGTGTGATCGATGTGGGTTTTCCATGACGTGGTGGCCGTCCTGGGCTGACCCTTATGGCTGACCAGGGCGTGGATACAAGCAAGGGCAGTCAAGTTGGTTTTATACCCCGTTTTAAAATGTACATAGTTGCACACTTAACTTTTAATACGTGTTTAAAAATATGACGAGGTGACAGCCCCGATATGGCCTGTGCGGTCGATGGGGCTCTAAGCAATATCATTTGATTGGATTGGTGTGTGTGAGTGTGTGTGTGTGTGTGTGTGTGTGTGTGTGTGTGTGTGTGTGTGTGTGTGTGTGTGTGTGCGCGCGCACGCGCCGCTCGTGTGTGTGTGATTGTGTGTGTGTGTGTGTGTGTTTGTGTGTGTGTGTGTGTGTGTGTGTGTGTGTGTGTCTGTGTGTCTGTGTGTCTGTGTGTTTGTGTGTGTCTGTGTCTGTGTCTGTGTGTGTCTGTGTCTGTGTCTGTGTCTGTGTGTGTATGTGTGTGTGTGTTTATGTTATGTATTTATTTGTTCATTTGTTCTTTTATATCGAGGATAATGGAATAAACATTCATATGCCTTATTACATCCAGTCCCGTGAGTATGCAGTTTTGTAAATCTTGTAATCTGTTCCCACCAGCACACAATGGCCTATACTTACGAAAAGCGGAACATGATTTAGCATGTGTGCAAGATGTTCTGTGTGCGTTCGCAAACGGGGCCTTGGTTTACAGTCGTATTGGAACTATTTTTATGAGAAGTGGAGTCAGCACTGACGTTAACTCCAGTGGAAAAATCTCAATGGAAATCGAAACCGTGTGTGTGTGTGTGTGTGTGTGTGTGTGTGTGTGTGTGTGTGTGTGTGTGTTGTGTGTGTGTGTGTGTGTGTGTGTGTGTGTGTGTGTGTGTGTGCGTGCCTACATGCATACATGTAGGTAAGTGAGTAAGTAAGTAAGCAATTAAGTAAGTAAGTAAGTTAGTAAGAAAGTAAATGAAATGATTATTTTAAGCACTCACTTATCAGCGATCTGATCTTCATGCCCATTACAGATCCCGCCTTCATAGTCACATCACAAACAAAATGCGTTTTAGAAAGAATACCTTTTATTAGCAAAACAGAAGCAAAAAAGTAACAAGAACAATGGTGTACACATAAAGAAAAATCAGTGAAAAGCGTATTTAAAACATTTGGGTTTATACAAACGTAGCTTCTAAAATCTAACTACAGTTTGAAAGCATGGCAAAGTATAATCAAAAGTTCAAATACTAAAGACTGGTAGATATTTATCGCATTTCTCATGAACCATAATAAACCATGCAAAAACGTTTTTTACAAGTATGATTCAAAATGCAGTACACATTTTGAGAGCTTCATGCCAAATCAAGAAATAGTAGTAGTAGTGGTAGGAACCCATTAGTCTTGGAAGACTACGCAATTGCACTTTAGTCTTTAGAGCACAAAGCCTGGGTAGGTAAGTATGGAGGGCAAGCTGTTACCCATGCAGCAGACCCCCCTCTCCACGCCACTGGAATGATCCATTGGAAAAGCAATGACCGATACGAATGGTTCCAGTGCCGTGGCGGAGCCGCCAGAACGTTGCCATATTCAGCCCGGGCCGCCCTGGGATTTCAACTCCCCGATTTTGTCTCAGGGATGGTGTTAAAATACGACACCTGTGTGCATGCTGATTTTTTTTTATTTTTGGGGGGTATAATTTTGTCATTGCTCCTACCCACACACGATGGTATACTCTTCCGAAAGGTGGTACGGGGTTTTAAAGTGTGCACAAGATGTTCTGTGTGCGTTGGCACATGGGGCCTTGGTTTATAGTCTCCTCTGATTGACTTTGAAATTTATTTCTATTTTTTTGTCAAACTGGAAAGAAAGGGCGAGGCTGGGTATGAACCCTGAACCACATAATTTACTTGCTGGGAGGCGGAGTCTTAACCATCCTGCCACCTTCCTTCCTCAAGAAGAAAATGGCTCATTATTTCTACAGTGAATAAGCTTCTGAACAAACATAAAAAAATGAAATACTATTAACAACAGTCAGTTTCCCCATTTTCTGCTCCTCTCAGCAGCTAATTATTTCAACCTATCCCAACCCAGATGGGGCCAGCTGGTGCTATTTATAGCAGGAACTGATCACACTTGGTCTAGGTAAA
The DNA here is from genome assembly GCA_030674155.1 of Stramonita haemastoma. Lineage (NCBI taxonomy): Eukaryota > Metazoa > Mollusca > Gastropoda > Neogastropoda > Muricidae > Stramonita > Stramonita haemastoma. The sequence continues at coordinate 31,189 of JASPKP010000036.1, forward strand.
AGGAAGGGGCACGCTAAATTTAGCACATTGACCTGAGTGTTATTGAATTTGTGTTCTGTGATATTTGCATTAAAATGTACCCCTCCCCCCTCCCTGGATTTTGATGTTTGTATTTGTCCAAGGCTGTATGACTTACACAACGTAAAACAGCAGGTGAAATAGATTAAGAGATGTTAAAACATAAGTTTATACAAGCGCAACTTTTCAAATGTTGCATCAGTTTTAAAGGTTGCCAACAAATCATCATAATCTTACATACAAGAAATTACACATATTCATCTCATTTCTGAGGCATCATTATAATTCATGTCGAACATAAATTAAAAGCATTTCCAAACTGAATGACTTTGTAGTGTCCAGTTAAGTATAAAGAACAAGGCTTGCAGATTCCTGGGATTTGAGGACCATCCTCGTCCATAGTGTGGGCATTACTGTGGTCAGTGTTTTGTGTGAAGTAGAGTGTGTGTTTTTAAATTTCCTTTTTGGGTGAACTTCTTTCCACAAAAGGCACAAGTGTATGGTTTTTCTCCTGTGTGGGTTCTAATGTGGCGAGTTAATTGTTGTTTCCAGGTAAACTTCATATGACAATATGTGCACTTGTGTGGCTTTTCTCCTGTGTGGGTTCTAATGTGGTCAGTTAAATGTTGTTTCCTGGTAAACTTCATATGACAATATGTACACTTGTGTGGCTTTTCTCCCGTGTGGGTTCTAATGTGGTCAGTTAAAGCTGTTTCTGGGTACACTTCATATGACAATATGTGCACTTGTAAGGCTTTTCTCCTGTGTGGGTTCTAAGTGGCCAGTTAAATGATGTTTGGTGGTAAACTTCATATGACAATATGTGCACTTGTATGGCTTTTCTCCTGTGTGGGTTCTAATGTGGCCAGTTAAATGATGTTTGTTGGTAAACTTCATATGACAATATGTGCACTTGTGTGGTTTTTCTCCTGTGTGGGTTCTAATGTGACGATTTAAAGCCTGTTTCTGGGTAAACTTCATATGACAATATGTGCACTTGTGTGGCTTTTCTCCTGTGTGAGTTCTTATGTGGCAAGTTAAAGCCTGTTTTGTGATAAACTTCATATGACAATATGTGCACTTGTGTGGCTTTTCTCCTGTGTGGGCTCTAATGTGGTAAGTTAGATGATGTTTCGTGATAAACTTCATATGACAATATTTGCAGTTGTATGACTTTTCTCCTGTGTGAGTTCTAATATGGCGATTTAAATCCTGTTTCTGGGTAAACTTCATATGACAATATGTGCACTTGTGTGGCTTTTCTCCTGTGTGGGTTCTAATGTGGTCAGTTAAAGCCTGTTTTGTGGTAAACTTCGTATGACAATATGTGCACTTGTGTGGCTTTTTTCCTGTGAAAACCTCACCACACTTTATGCATGTGCATTGATTGTCTTCAATTTTTACAATTCCTACTGCCTTTCTTTCAGGTGTGTCACAGTTGTCTTTTGTGATGTGATCATACTCAGTTCTGCTGTGTCTGGATATGTCTTTCCTGATTTCATTTGTAATATGTAAGAATGTCTCTATATTATTCTTCAGCTCTTCAACACCACACCTGTCCATAACACCAGCAGATAACAGGGATTTGTGAACACATACAGTGAAGTCACACGTGTCTTTGATCAGTTTGACTTCACCTGGGAAAGAAACACCTGTACCAAGGATCCCATATTCAGCAGCAACAGTTACACCTTCTATTACATCATGAATATCTGCAGTGTCCTTACAGTTACAAGTACAGGCAGCGTCAACATTTGCATTATCCTCTTCTTCAATGCACCAGTACCCAGTGGCTTCCTGTTTGCACTGAATGTTCTGATAGTGTTCAGTTGTCTGTTCTGGGAATCCACTTGTCTCAGGCAGGTGTTGGGCATGTTCATGTTCAGTCACAGCATCTGTGCTGACAGCTGTGTTTGTCTGTGCTGAAGAGTCCTCTGTCTTCATGTTGGCTTTGCTGGGTTGCCCTGGGTCATGTTGGAGAACTGAAGTCATCTGTAGGAACAGCTACAACAACAACAACAACAACAACAACAACAGGTCATGAAAGTTGCTAGAATCAAGGTGACAGCTGTGTTTTGCTCTATATATGTTACAGTTCTTCTAAGTGCTATGTGTTTGTCTGAGCACATGTAATATTTAAGGAGTTGAGGTTTTCTTTCCCTCTTTTAAGGTTTATCACTAAATGCTAAAGCAGTTATGGCAATTAGCAGAACACTTGTGAATCTTTTTATCTTTTTGTCCACGTGTAAGTGTTTCCTTTTAACTTAGATAAATCTTCAGATGAGAAAGCAGTAAGCAATGAATATTAGCAACACTTACAAGCAAAATGGATATTTTTTTTCTGTGTATCTTCAGCAAGGAAATGTTCTTAAAAGGTGGTATATTTCACAGCCTGCCCCTGTGTGTGTTTGGAAAGATATCAACAACTGCTACAGATGATGTAGCATGTCAATAACTCACCATGCCCCCCACCCCCACCCCACACACACACACAACCACACACACTATCTCTGCCCCACAGCAATCAGTTGTCACCCCATTCTGCCTACTGACCACATTTGGCTAGGTGAAAGGAAGGGGCATGCTAAACTTAGCACCCTGGACAGAATAATACTGAATTTGTGGTTATGACACACTGTCTCTACCCCACAGCAGTCAGTTTCCACCACATTCAGTGCCTTTCAACTGCTATTTATTTCATCCCATCTCAACCCAGCTGGGGCCAGCTTGTGCTAATTATAGCAGGAACTGACCACACTTGGACTAGGTGAAAGGAAGGGGCATGCTGAACTTAGCACCCTGGACAGAATGATGATTATTGAATTTGTGCCCTATGCCCCCCCCCCCCTCACCCCCCCTCCCCCCCCCCCCCCTTCACTTCATTTCACTGCATCTCTGTATCAACAACCACTGCCTGTCATTAATCAAAGAAAATTCTTTGAAAGACTTGGAAATATTCAAACTACAATGAATAAGACAACTTCGGTGGACAAATGCAATAACAACTGGTTTAATATGTAACGTGTAAAAGTCTGGGTTTTTTTTAATACATATAATGCATGTAGCAACGTTAGATGGGAGTTGGGATAACCATTTTCAATTTTGTTTTTTTACAAAATTCAAACACTCATTCTCATGTGTTTCAATCTTTTAGCCTACACACACATGCCCACCTCCAACATATCTTAAGGTTTTTCCTTTTTCAAATATGCATATATATATATATATATATATATATATATATATATATATATATATATATTATATATATATATATATATATATATATATATATATATATGATTTTTTTCTTAGATGGGTGGCTTGATGAAAAAAAGCAATTGAGCTGCTTAAGTTGTGTCAGTTATTGATGCCAGCTCATTGCCAAGGCCTACACGAAAATGTGATGTTGTAAAATGTGTTGAGATTGCCTTCAGCCATGACAAGCTCTTAACAGAACAACCTGCTCTCTCCTTCACAGGAGAATAAATCCTCTGAAGTCTGATTATTGCTGCCTATATTGTAAGGTACTTGAAAATAGTCATACATGCAAACTGCTCATTCAGTGTGCAATTTCAATCTCACAGTGATTCCCAGGTGGAATTAATGAGTCAGAGTACACATCCTGGGTGACCCCCCAGAGTGTTAAGCTGGGGAACAACAACAACATGAACAACAACTCAGTGTACCATCTGGAAATAAATGTTTGACTTTGACTTTGACTTTAACATCCACACACATCCACCCACACCTGGACATACCCATACACAACCACACACACACACACACACACACACACACACACACACACACACACACACACACACACGCACACACACACAGAAAGAGAGAAAGAGAGAGAGAGAGAGAGAGAGGAGAGAGAGAGAGAGAGAGGAGAGAGGAGAGGAGAGAGGGAGAGGAGAGAGAGAGGAGAGAGAGAGAGAGAGAGAGAGAGAGAGAGAGAGAGAGAGAGAGAGAGAGAGAGAGAGACTCTTTTTGATTAGTTGAAAACCAACTCAATAATAGATTGTTTTTCTTCAAAGTTTTTCTATCAAACTTGACATACTTAACATACAGACTAGATGGTAATGTGAAGTATCTTGTCTTCATCTTTCTTCCTCAACGACTTCCACACACACACACATACACAATGCAGACAGTATAGTTAAGGGCATCATAAATGACTAGATAATACACATACTTGAAGAAAACTACTTGTGCAAATCAGACAAAGACAGAGAAACAGACAGGAAAGAAATAAAGAATTACCTTGTCCATATTTTCACAATGACATTCATCCACAAACTGACAGTGGATCACTCACCCAGCTCTCAAAGTATTCTGAACTGTGCTCAGATATCTGTAGAACCATGGATGTGCTCAGTGTTCTATGACAATGAACAGAAAGCATGTGCTGCACTATTTAAAAAAAATAACATTGAGTTTGGTCGAGGTGGGAGTAAAATAACTTAAGAAAAAGCTAGAATATTTTGTTTCCTCTTTTAGAGGCTTCACAAAAATGTTCATGGATAGCTGTTATTGTCATTATGTTTGTTCTTGTATTACTTCTCTCAGTTTGTCTATCAGGCTTTTTAAAATTATTTTTTAAATTTTTTTGGGGGGAGGGATTGCTGCCTCATCTTCTGTGACGTTCCTGTCTTGCTGTTCTCATGCCACTCCTTTCAATCTCACTACCCCAGCCATACCCAGATTCGTTCTGTCTTATCCTCAGAGTTTGGAGTCTACAGGGAGTCCATCAATATCAGTTTCCAGTAGGGCCACTAGCCAGAGGAGCCCTGCACTGCTGTTGGGTCACTTTGGTGGTGTTCAGTGGTGCCTGTTCTGAGCTAACATATGCAGGACACCACCTACTAAGCCCCCTACTAACGGTAGTATTAACTTACTAGCGGAACTAGACTGAGTGAGTCACCCACCTGAGGTGGCGACCACTACAATGTCTCTCCCATGACCAACACCCCAAATCTCAATCTGAGGTCACCATGAGACCAGAGCAACGGGGGCTACAGAATCAGAGTCATTTTTTTTATCACATGTTAATCATTGGTGATGATAATAATGTAATGCTGCTGTTATGGAAGTGCATCTGCTTTGAGACTACTTGACAAGGCTATACTCTAGCTTACTATCATCAACCTGGCCTGAAAGATAGGACATATACAATGTTGGTAAGGTAATTTGAGCAACATTTTCAAATTTGCATCCCTAAAGTGGATGAAGCTCGATTGTGTGGTCCCAGTCTTCCAACTGAGCCCACAGCACACTTTGGATAGGTTAAGAAAAAGCAACTGAGAGTCATAGACTCCCCCTGGATAGGACGCCAGTCTATCACAGGGTTAACCCCCAACACAAGGTTGGTACCCCTTTTACACCTGGGTGGGTTGAGAAAATAGCCCTAAAGTGCCTTTTCCATGGGCACAACGCCATAGCCAAAAGCTGGGATCGAACCGGCAACCTTTAGATTACGAGTCCAACACTGAAACCACTAGACTGCAGCGGCGGCTAACTCTGGATAGGAGCCAGCCAGAATTGATAAATCCCTATGACTCTCATGGGAATCGAACTTGTGACCTTCCAGTCTGAAATCCAAGGGGCTAACCACTGCACAATGGCGGCTGATTGCTACAGAATAAATTTTATTTAGATGCATACATTGTCCAGTTACAGCAATACTAGGCTAGATCCTAAAATATATGACGTCTTTCCACATAGGCTATGACGTTAAACTCTGTTGTTGTTGCTTACAAGTTGGAATGAAGAAAACTGAATGTGCAGCAGATCAGCATAGATATGTGTGTTTTTGCATCACTGTTTAGGGATAATCATCTTCTATTACTGACATCTTTGGCTAATGATATGTTCATGTATAGCAACCTTGGATGACACTTTTCCTCTCTCAGTCATGAAATATTTTGTCTTGTTGGGTTTTCAGTGGTTAATTATTGAAAGTTGTCACTTAATGCCGTTAAACGTAGGTCTACTTAGATGCTTTAATTACCGTTAGCTTCCAGCCATATATTTGTTAATTAAAATGCATTTTTTTTTTTCAAAATTCCAATTCTCTGGTTTATTTTGAAATAAGAATTGTGTAGTCTGGTGACGGGGACGAAAAGATAATCACCATTGAAGCTGCATGAGAAAACACAAAATGTCCTCCATTTTGGATCAAACCAGCTGATTCCGTTGCAGCTTCGTGGTGCTTTCTTTACAGTCCCCGCAATATGCAAATGAAGGAATATGTGTGCGTAAGAGAGTGGAGTCGTCAGAGAGAGAGAGTCAGTGTCAGCTGGTCAGTCAGAGAGAGAAAGTACAGGATGAAATAAAAGAAGATTCCTAGCGACTGTCTTCCCTGAGTCTCCTGTTGCCTGGTTGCTGTGCATTGTTCCACGCTTTCCCTCCACTGCCTTCATCCTGGCTACTGGCACTATCAAAACACACACCACACACACACACACACACACACACACACACACACACACACACACACACACACACACACACACACACATATATATATATATATATATATATATATATATATATCAATATCAATCATGGCTTGGCTTCGCGAACGAAGATTAAGGGCACTGTCCACGTCTGGTGCAGGCTCGCTGGTGGCTGTTCAGTCCAATGCGTGACAAACAAACCCGGCCGCAGCGGCTGCAGGGGAAAGTCGATTCTGGGGTTGATGTAGAGGGGACGCGGTTCTTCCTCCTCATTCGCCTCTCCTCAAGGGCCGCTCTGCGATTGTCCTCAAAGGAGGAGACCGACTGACGCACAGTGTGTCGCCAGGCCTGCCGGTCAGCAGCAAGGACAGACCACTGGTTATGGTCTATGAGGCAGGCTGACAGAGATTTCTTCAGAGAGTCTTTAAATCTCTTCTTTGGTGCGCCTCTGTAGCGGTGTCCGGTGGAAAGTTCACCGTAGAGAACCATCTTCGGTAGGCGATGGTCCTCCATTCTAGAGACATGCCCTGCCCAGCGTAGCTGCGTTTTCAGCAACATGGCCTCAATGCTGGTGATCCCTGCTTGCTCCAGCACCTCAGCATTCGTGGTGAAGTCGCTCCAGTGGATGTCGAGGATGGAGCGGAGACAGCGTTGGTGGAAGCGTTTCAGAATTCGCAGGTGGTGTCTGTATGTGACCCATGACTCAGAGCCGTACAGGAGGGTGGTCAGTACCACGGCTCTGTAGACACTGATCTTGGTGTCTTTCTTCAGGTGTTTGTTTTTCCAGACACGGTGGTAGAGTCTGCCAAAAGCACTGTTTTCCTTTGCCAGTCTGTTGTCTACATCTTTATCAATCTTTGCGTCAGAGGAGATTGTGCATCCCAGGTAGGTAAACTGCTGGACTGTCTTCAGTTCTGTCTCACCAATTGTAATGTGAGGTGGGTGGTACGCTACCTGAGGTGCGGGCTGGTAGAGAACCTCTGTCTTCTTCAGGCTGACTTCGAGTCCGAAGAGCTGGGCTGCCTCTGCAAAACAGGATGTTACATGCTGCAGGGCGGTTTCTGTGTGGGCTACAAGGGCAGCATCATCAGCAAAAAGTAGCTCTCGAATTTGTTGCTCCAGGGTTTTGGTGTGGGCCTGAAGACGCCGCAGGTTGAATAGGCTGCCATCTGTGCGGTAGCGTATGAAAACTCCGTCTTCGTCATCAAGATCTTCTGTGGCCCGCTGAAGCATCATGCTGAAGAAGATAGTGAAGAGGGTTGGTGCAAGAACGCAGCCCTGCTTCACCCCGTTTGTGATTGGGAAAGGCTCTGAGAGGTCGTTGCTGTTTCTGACCTGGCCACGCTGGTCTTCATGTAGCTGGATCACCATGTTGAGAAACTTTGGGGGACAGCCAAGACGCTCCATGATCTGCCACAGGCCCTTCCTGCTCACAGTGTCAAATGCCTTGGTTAAATCAACAAAGGTGATGTACAGTCCCTTGTTCTGTTCGCGGCACTTTTCTTGAAGTTGTCTGAGCACGAAGACCATGTCAGTGGTACCCCTGTTAGCTCTGAAGCCGCACTGGCTCTCAGGGAGGTGGTGTTCTGCAACAGCAGGTACTAGTCTGTTGAGGAGAACTCTTGCAAGGATTTTGCCAGCTATGGAGAGAAGAGTTATCCCCCTGTAGTTGGAGCAATCTGATTTTTCCCCTTTGTTTTTGTAAAGGGTGATTATGATTGCATCACGAAGGTTTTGTGGTAACTTTCCCTGCTCCCAGCAGCAAACAAAAAATTCATGGAGCTTGCAGTGCAGTGTTTGCCCCCCGTTTTTCCATAATTCTGGTGGAATACCGTCGACGCCTGCAGCCTTCCCACTCTTCAGTTGTTCTATGGCTTTAGTTACCTCTTCCAGGGTTGGGGCTTCGTCCAGTTCTTCTTTCACTGGTTGCTGTGGGATCTGGTGGATCACTGCGTCATCAACAGTGCGATCAGCGCTGAAGAGGGTTTGAAAGTGTTCAGCCCAGCGGTTATATATATATATATATATATATATATATATATATATATATATATATATATATATATATATATATATATATATATATATATATATATATATATATTGTTGCTGTGGGTTTTTTCCACAGGCACTAGGTATAAATACATGTTTTACATGGGTCCCTGTTTTTTTTTTGGTTTGTTTTGTCTCATCCCAAAGACTTGCACTCAGACCTCCATGCATAGTCTAGCTGATAATCCAACAGTTTCGGGCACACATGGGGATTAAACCACCACACACTTTGAACCTGGACCTTTTGCTTTCTAGGCAGGTATGTTACCTCTAGATTA
>JASPKP010000036.1:50000-52500 GCA_030674155.1 Stramonita haemastoma
GTCATTGAAAGACTTTTTTTGCTGCCACGTCTTCTGTGACGTCCCCGTCCTGTTGCTTCCACTCGGCTCATTCCAGTCTCCCGCCACAGCCATTCCCTGATTCGTTCTGTCTCATCCCCGGGGTCGGGAGTCTACAGGGAGCCATCAATTTTAGGCCGCCATGGGGCCACCAGCTAGAGGGGCCCTGCACTTCTACTGAGTCCCTTTGGTGGTGTTCAGTGGTGCCTTTTCTGATCTAACATACGCAGCACACCACCTACTAAGCCCCTTAATAACAACAGTATTAGCTCAGTCGTGGAGCCAGACTGTGTTCTGAGACAGTTTGACGTAGCAGCACAGTTCGTCATAATTTACAATGAACTCTGTCAATCCCCGATATCTTTAACATCATTTCTTTTTTATGCTAAGGACTTTTGCCATTGCATGTTTTTGGTGCTGAAAAGTTGTGACAAAATGCGTCAACGTATTTGGAACTGAAGTCAGAAAGTTGACAAAATGCATGAGGAGCTTCTAAAATGCTGAAGTAGTGCGTTATATTGAATTTACATTGAACAAAGATATGTTGTTTTATTTTGGGTTTTTTTTCATGGGGGATGACACAGCTCGTCCTAAATTACGACGAACTGCGTTGCTACGTCGAACTGTGTTAGAACAGTCACCCACCTGAGGTGGTGACCACCACAACATCCCTCCAACCACCGTCCCGGCGAACGTCCAACCCCAAAGGCTTGACACAAAAACACGACAGGCACAGAAGTGTATGGGTAAACTGAGTCTGAGGTCACCATGAGACCAGAGCAGCGGGGGCTACAGAATCAGAGGCAATTTTTATTATTGTATGATGATCAATGGTGATGAGGATGATGTAATGATGCTGCTGTGGAAGTGCAGCCACATTGAGACTACTTGACAGGGTTGTACTCTATGCTTACTGTCATGATATATCCCGGCTTCAATCGGGCCTGAGAGATACAGACAACTGCAGTGTTGGTCAGGTAATTTGAGCAACTCTCTCAAATTTGCATCCGTAAAATGGATGAAGCTCGACTGTGTGGTCCCAATCTTCCCACTGAGCCCACAGCACACTCACTCTGGGTAGGAGCCAGAGAGAATCCGAAAAATCCTTATGACTCTTATGGGAATCGAACCCGCGACCTTCCAGTCCGGAATCCAAGGCACTGGCCACTGCGCCTTGGCGGCTAGCGTCATTGAAAGACATTGCTTCCTAGAGGTTATTTTGCATTTTATTGTTTTTCAATGGAATCTTCAATACGTCATTTTCAATCTGATTGCGAAGTTGTAAGTGGTTACCTGCGCTTGTTTTTCCTGCACTACTTTTTCCTCACTATTCATTTTTTCTGACAGCAAATCTCTACACAGACCAGTGTATGCCTTGTTCTGTTGTCGATGATTTTGTTTTATGTTAAAGGTAAAACTTATACACGTAGAGAAAGACAGAGCTCTACCTTGTTGTATGTCCATTGTTCAGTGTCAGCAAAATAACACCCCACACATATCTGTACACCCCTTTTTGAGTCAGTGATACACCCCCCTATATGTACACCACTATCTGAGTCAGTGATACACCCCCCATATGTACACCACTATCTGAGTCAGTGATATACCCCCTATATGTACACCACTATCTGAGTCAGTGATACACCCCCCTATATGTACACCACTATCTTTGTCAGTGATACACCCCTATATGTACACCCCTATCTGAGTCAGTGATACACCCCCCTATATGTACACCACTGAGTCAGTGATACACCCCCTATATGTACACCCCTATCTGAGTCAGTGATACACCCCCCTATATGTACACCCCTATCTGAGTCAGTGATACACCCCCCTATATGTACACCACTATCTGAGTCAGTGATACTCCCCCTATATGTACACCACTATCTGAGTCAGTGTTACATCCCCCCTATATGTACACCCCTATCTGAACTTCACTATCTGGCCTTTACTATCTAAAATAAATAGAAATACAATAAAATGCTATCTGACCTTGACTTGTTCATAGTCATCAATACACCCCCTGCTAAACAGGGCTATCGTATATTTACTATCTGGCCTTTACTCTCTAACTTTACTATCCGACCTTTACTATCTGAACTTTCCTATTTGAACTTTTTCTGTCTGACCTTTTCTACCTGACCTTTTCTACCTTGCCTTTTTTCCTTGACCTTTTCCATCTCACCTTTTCTACCTGACCTTTTCTACCTCGCCTTTTCTACCTGACCTTTTCTGTCTGGCTTTTTCTACCTGACCTGTTCTACCTGACCTTTTCATGTTTCTAGTCACCAATACATCCCCGTAACTGAACATCACTATCTGATCTTTACTATCTGACTTTAACTATCTGACCTTTACCACCTGACCTTTACTATCTGACCTTTACCACCTGACCTGTATTATCTGACCTTTACTATCGGACATTACTATCTGACCTTTACTATCTGACCTTTACTATCTGACCTTTACTATCTGA
>JASPKP010000036.1:57500-75000 GCA_030674155.1 Stramonita haemastoma
CATATAAACCTCTCTAAATGCAGGCCAAATCCACATTCCCCCTCCTTTCTCTCCTCTCCATGTCTGTTTCCACTCTGGGGCAACTTTCTACCATCAACAGCAGCAGCAGGCCACTGTCTCCAACCCCCCCCCCCCCCCCCCCACCTTACAAACACCTGCACACATGGGCACCCAAACTAATCAAAACTAATCAAAGGAACTGTTAAAAACCGTTCCTGCAGAAACTGCTGCACCCGGCTCAGAAAACCTGCCGGCAGAAAAACAAGCCCTCACTCCGCCGTCAGGTGACAAAGTGCTCTCCGGGCAGGGTTTGGGGGCCTTTCTCCAGCACTCCATCCTGACGACTTCAGCCACATTTCAAAGAAAGCCGTGTAGGGGTTCAGGTTTCATAGCTTATTAAATAGGGTATCAATCTGTACTCTTTGGTAGCAAAACCATTAAAATTTAGGTTTGCAAACTGTTTCTTCTGGTAGTTCCAGAATGTTTTATACATGGCCTCAAGCTTTCTTTGAACAGCATAGCTGAACCGATGTACATCAAGAGTAATTTTGTTTTTCCACACATTAAAAAAAAATCCTATTGTGTAAAGAATATATTTACTATACTGATCCATGTACCATATATATTCGTCTGATAGGAAAAATCGTCTATAAATCTATCTATTTCTCTCTCCATCTATCCCTTAGTCTGGCAACCGTGGGGGCACCCCTGAAAATTTGACGATCAATTCTCTCCATTCCTCACTCTGTTCTGCCTTTCTCAAAATTTGGTTGAGTTCTAGGCCTGTCCATTTGCTGATGTTCTCCTCCCATATCTTCCTTCTTCTGCCTCTTTTTCTTCCTCCTTGGACAGTGTCTTGCAGTATTGTTTTTGCAAAGCCATTATTTTGAACTTGTTACATGCCCGTACCATTTCAGCTTACGCTTTTTATGATTGATATAAGCTTTTCGTAGGGACCAATGGTTTGTTGGATTCCGTTATGCAATTCTTCACTTTTATATTAAATCATAATCATCATGTGATACTTATTTTCGTTTCTGAATGAGTGCATTTTTAATTATTACCTTATTATTGCAATTCTGTATTTAATTCTTGTCTGTTGTTTACGACTTGATATGGTTTCTTGTTCTAGATATTAAAATCATTATTATTGTGGTTGTTTAGTTCCAGGAGCTTTTTCTTATCTGATCTTATCCCTGATAATGGCGGGACTAAATGCAAAAACAAGCACACGAGTGCTTATTCGTTATTAGCAAAATGAAATAATTTACCTTGCATTGCCTTACCTCAGTAGGAGATGCCAAGGAGTCTCATCTCTACCGCCTGTACTCTTCTCTCCAAATCTGCAGTCAGAGTCCACGACTCACAGGCGTACAGGAAAATAGATATGACAAGGGAGTGCATTAGTCTGATCTTGGACTTGAGTGAAACATTTTTATCTTTCCAGTTGATGTTCAGTTTTGGCAGTGCTGTTATTGTCTGTGCAATCCTGTATACTACCTCTGGCTTGCACCTCTTGTCTGATACAACAGCTCCCAAGTACTTGAAGCTTTTAACCGTTTCCAGCTTCTGGTCATTGACCCTGATATCAATGCTGATGCCTTTGGTGTTATTTGTCATCAGTTCGGTCTTCTCTGCACTGATTTCCATGCCATATGTCTCAGAGGCCTTGTTCAGGTGATCTGTTAGACTGGCAAGCTCCTGTTCTGATCCTGCTAGTCTGCCAATGTCATCTGCGAAGCGGAAGTTTGTGATCGTTCTGCCACCAATGCTGACTAATCCTTTATGGCGTTCCAGTGCATCAGCCATGATTATCTCAAGGAAGATGTTGAAAAGTGTGGGTGAGAGTAGACAGCCCTGCCTTACTCCAACTGTTGTTTGAATCCACTCTCCAATGTTGCTGTTGTAGTACACTGCACTGATTGCATACAGTACAGCACACTCTTGGTGCCATGGGTTCTGTTACTGTGCAAAAGTCGGTAGGACGGGACTCAGGCAGGCCTTTTGTCACTTTTTTTTTTCGAGAAAAACGCGCCTGCTTGGGGGGGGGGGGGGGGGGGGTGGAGGGGGAGGGGTATGTGCACACACCCAAACGTGGGCTCGTGTTTGTGAATGTGTTTTATTGTGTGTGTGCATGTGGCCGAGTCCCTGCACTTTGCTGTGATGCATCATACAGAAGAAAAGGACTCTTCTAGGGGCTGTGGTGTCGCCACAAGTCCTGCGCCACGCATATCAAAGATACCAGTACAGTGTGCACGCATACAGTACAGCACTCTTGGTGCCGTGGGCTCTGTTACTGTGTAAAAGTCAGGGTAGGACAGAACTCAATCCGACCCTTTATCACTACAACAAATGCCCTAAAGGACTTAACAATAAACCTTTAGTATTAGCGAACACTAAATTGATATTCTCTAAAACTTGTTCAAGTAAAGTTTTATGAAATTTTGGTAAGTAAGGTTTTAAAGTCTTGCATTCAAGTACAATATGTGTATTTGAAATATGATTGTTTCCACATAAGCATTTCATAGCCTTGCTAAATTTTGTGATAAAAGCATCTAATCGGATTATAAAAAATAATGCCTCACGCTGTTTTTATTTGATCACGCTTCTATAAGTCTTAAACTAACGTATGCTTTCACAAACACATTTTTTTTTTTAGATTAGAACCCATTTTACAATCTGTTCTTTGCTGTATTATTTCAATGAATAATAATTTCAGTGTGTGTGTGTGTGTGTGTGTGTGGTGTGTGTGTGTGTGTGAGTGTGTGTGTGTGTGTGTGTGTGTGTGATTTTATATCACTTTATGTCGCAGCAGAATCCTCTGCGTGAAATTCGAGCTGTTCTCCCTTGGGAAAACGCGTGACCACATGTGCAGCGCCTACCTATTATCATGTGTGTGTGTGTGTGTGTGTGTGTGTGTGTGTGTGTGTGTGGTGTGTGTGCGTGTGTGTGTATGTGTGTGTGTGTGTATGTGTGTATGTGTGTGTGTGTGTGTGCGTGTGTGTGTGTGTGTGTGTGTGTGTGTGTGTGTGTGTGTGTGTGTGTGTGTGTGTGTGTGTGTGTGTGTGTGTGTGTCTGTGTCTGTGTCTGTGTGTGTGCGTGTGTATTTGTGTGTGTGTGTTTGTTTGTTTGTGTGTGTGCATGCATGTGCGTGTGTGGACAGGAGGTGCATACGGACGCGTGCGCTCGTGTATATATGCGTATGTAAGTATGTGTGTATGTGTGTGTGTGTGTGTGTGTGTGTGTGTGTGTGTGTGTGTGTGTGTGTGTGTGTGTGTGTGTGTGTGATAGTGCCAGTAGCCAGGATGAAGGCAGGGGAGGGAAAGCGTGGAACAATGCACAGCAACCAGGCAACAGGAGACACAGGGAAGACAGTCGCTAGGAATCTTTTTTTATTTCATCCTGTACTTTCTCTCTCTGACTGACCAGCTGACACTGACTCTCTCTCTGACGACTCCACTCTCTCACGCACACATCCTCCTTTATTTGCATATTTCAGGGACCGTAAAGAAAGCACCACGAAGCTGCAACGGAATCATTTGATTTTATCCAAAATGGAGGACATTTTGTGCTTTCTCATACAGCTTCAATGGTGGTTATCTTTTCGTATCCGTCACCAGACTACATAATTCTTCTATCAAAATAAACTAGAGAATTGAAATTTTGATGTTCAATAGTGCATTTTAATCAACAATTATATGGCTGGAAGCTAACGGTAACTAAAGCATGTAAGTAGACCTACTTTTAATGGCATTAAGTGACAACTTTCCATAATGAATCACTAAAAACCCAACAAGACAAAATATTCCATGACTGAGAGAGGAAAAGTGCTATCCAAGGTTGCTATTCATGAACATATCATTAACCAAAGATGTCAGTAATAGAAGATGTTTATCTCTAAAAAGAGATGCAAAAACACACATATCTATGCTGATCTGCTGCACATTCAGTTTTCTTCATTCCAACTTGTAAGCAACATCAACAGAGTTTAACGTCATAGCCTATGTGGAAAGACGTCATATACGTAGGATCTAGCCTAGTATTGCTGTAACTGAACAATGTATGCATCTAAATGAAGTTTTTTTCTGTATCAACAAGCCACCATGGTGGTCAGTGCCTTGGATTTTGGACTGGATGGTCGTGAGTTGATTCCCATAAGAGTCATAGGGATTTTTTCGGATTCTGGCCGGCTTCTACCCAGAGTGAGTGTGCTGTGGGCTCAGTGGGGAAACTGGGACCACACAGTCAAGCTTCATCCATTTTAGGGATGCGTATTTGAGAATGTTGCTCAAATTACCTGACCAACACTGTATATGTTCGTATCTTTCAGCCAGGTTGACACTGGGATCTTTGATGATAGTAAGGTAGAGTACAGCCCTGTCAAGAAGTCTCAAAGCAGATGCACTTCCATAGCAGCATCATTACATCATCCTCATCACCGTTGGTCATCATGCAATAATAAAAACTGCCTCTTATTCTGAAGCCCCCCGTTGTTCTGGTCTCATGGTGACCTCAGATTGGTTTCCCAATACACTTCTGTGTCTGTGGTGACTTTGTGTCAAAGCATTTGAGGTTGGAGGTTTGGGGTGTTGTTCATTGGAGGGACGTTGTGGTGGTTAGCACCTCAGGCGGGTGACTCACTCAGTCTTGCTCTGCAACTGAGCTAATACTGTCGTTAGCAGGGGGCTTAGTAGGTGTTGTCCTGCTTATGTTAGCTCAGAACAGGTACCACTGAACACCACCAAAGTGACCCAGCAGCAGTGCAGGACCCCTCTGGCAGGTGGCTCCTTGGCAGCCTAATATTGATGAGCTCCCTGTGGACTCCAGACCCTGGGGATGAGACAACGAATCTGGGTATGGCTGGGGTGGGGAGCTTGAAATGAGTGGTGTGAAACATCAAGACAGGGATGAGACAATAAATCTGGGTATGGCTGGGGTGGGGACCTTGAAATAAGTGGTGTGAAACATCAAGACAGGGACCTCACAGAAGATGAGGCAGCAAAAAAAAAACCCCAAAACACCAAACAAGCCCCAGACAACCAGATAGTCTGTTAGCCAGCTTGATAGACAAACAGATAAAAGTAATACAATAACAAACATAATGACAATAACAGCTATCCATGAACATTGTTGTGAAGGCTGTAAAAGATGAAACAAATTATTCTAACTTTTTCTGAGGTTCTTTTGCTCCCACCTGACCAAAGTCATGTTCATTTTTATAAATAGTGCAGCACATGCATTCAATCTATATCATAGAACACTGATCACATCCATGGCTCTACAGGTATCTGAGCACAGTTCAGAAGACTTTGAGAGCTGAGTGCGTGGTCCACTGTTAGTTTGTGGATGAAAGGCATTGTGAAAATATGGACAAGGTAATTATTTATTTCTTACCTGTCTGTTTCTCTGTCTTTGTCTTTGATTTTCACAAATAGTTTTCTTCAAGCATGTGTATTTTCTAGTCATTTATGATGCCCTGAACTATACTATCTGCCTTGTGTGTGTGTGTGTGTGTGTGTGTGTGTGTGTGTGTGTGTGTGTGTGTGTGTGTGTGTGTGTGTGTGTGTGTGTGTGGTGTGTGTGTGTGTGTGTGTGTGTGTGTGTGTGTGTGTGTGTGTTTGTGTGTGTGTGTGTGTGTGTGTGTGTGTGTGTGTGTGTGTAAGTGGTAGAGGAAGAAAGATGAAGAGAATATACTTCACATTCCCATCTAGTCTGTATGTTAAGTATGTCAAGTTTGATAAGAAAACTTTGAAGAAAAAACATCTATTATTGAGTTGTTTTTTTACTAATCAAAAAGATTCTCTCTCTCTCTCTCTCTCTCTCTCTCTCTCTCTCTCTCTCTCTCTCTCTCTCTCTCTCTCTCTCTCTCTCTCTCTCTCTCTCTCTCTCTCTCTCCCTCTCTCTCTCTTCTCTCTCTCTCTCTCTAATTGATTTTCACCTTTTCCTGTCTTAGGACACATTATCACATCTCCAGCAAAAACAAACACAATTGATGCATTCAAGACACAACACGTGGCCCTCTAAGGAAGGCCTACGAATTTGCCACTTAAATATAAATCATGCAGTCAATAAAATTGAAGACATATCAACACTTATTAGAAACCATGGCAAACCATTTCACATACTAGGGCTATCTGAATCAAGACTCTCGAAGCACATAGTAGACACTGATTTATATATCCCAGGATATAAAATCATAAGAAAGGATCCACAAAGGCAAAAAGAAACAGGAATCTTCATATATATTAGTGAATCTATAACATTCAAGCGTCTCATTCATCTTGAACATTGTGATGTAGAATCTGTCTGGTTTGAAATCTCCATGAAAGGTTCACCACCTATTGCAATGGGATTCTGCTATAGGAATCCAGCAGAAAGAAAAAAATGGATAGACAAGTTTGACGAAATGATGAATGTAGTTCTATTAGAATCCAGGGAAGTAATACTACTAGGAGATTTTAATATTGATCTAACAAAAGTAAATAATATATGGACGCAAATTACTAATTCATTCAACCTTCACCAACTAGTCAGTTTACCCACGAGAGTCACACCAAATTCAAGCACAATAATTGATCACATCTACGTATCAAATCCCAAAAACATCATAGAAACATGTGTCCCTGTCTATAACTGCAGCAATCACTACCCAGTCTGTACTACATAGTCAAAAAAAGGAGCAAAAATTCCCAAACCTGGACATAAAACCATAACATATTGTTCGTTTGCAAAATTTAATGAACAGCTTTTCCTTCATGATCTAAGTAACTCTATGCTCTCAGAAACATTAAATATTACTGATCCAGACAGGGCCATTGAATTCTGGATAAAAACCTTCACTGAAATCTACAACAAACATGCTCCACTTAAAACCATAAGGGTCAAACATGTCCCCAAACCGCCTTGGATTACAAAAGAACTAGAAGAAGCATGCTATCTTAGAGATTTGTTAAAAAAACATAAATATCATGAAGAGTCAAAAAGATTACGAAACGCCATAAACTCACAGAAACGTCAAGAAAAAAAGAAATATTTCCAAGATTTACTGTCTTCCAAACAAAACTCAAAAATTATTTGGAGGGCCATAAATCAAATAACAAATAAACAATCATCTTCCAAATCAAATGTAATCAAAGATGTTACTGCTGAACAACTCAACAATCATTTCATAAATGTCTCTACTAACGTTGTTAACAATGATGATTCAAAATCCAATAACCTCAACACATTAAGACAATACTGCCAAAACAAGCATATTCCGTCAAAACTTCACATACCATTCATTTCAGTTTTTGAGGTCTATAATTACCTAACTCACCTCAAACAATCAAGGACATGAGGTCTCCATGGAATAGACAGCAGAATTCTGAAACTGTCAGCTCCAGTTATCACAGACACCCTAACATATATATATATATAACCAATGTCTTGGAAAGAACTATTTCCCCAATGCCTTCAAAACTGCTAAAGTAATCCCCATCCACAAATTGGTGACACTTCAGATCCCTCAAATTATAGGCCAATCTCTATTATATCCCTCCTTTCAAAACCCCTGGAAAAACATGTAAATAAACACTTAGTTCGTCATATAGACACTAACGACCTACTTCACCCTAATCAATCAGGATTCAGACAAAATCACTCATGTCATACTGCACTGACCAGTTTCATAGACAATTGGCTATCAAACATTAATAAAAACAAATTTTGTGGAGTATTATTTGTTGATTTCAAAAAAGCATTTGATACAATTGACCACACACTTCTCATCAGAAAGCTAGACCTGTACAATCTATCATCAAATAGTCTAGAACTACTCGCTTCTTATCTTAAAAACAGACAACAGTGTGTCTCAACAACTACATCCATATCCAATCTAAAACCCATTCATTATGGAGTACCACAGGGATCTATACTAGGACCTATTCTCTTTTCCTTATACATAAATGACCTTCCTCTACTTATCAAATATAAATGTGAACTATTTGCTGATGATACAACCATACATACAAGCCATAATGACATTGACTCTCTTGCAACCATATTACAACAAAGCTGCAATGATCTTGTCAAATGGACAGAACTGAACCATATGTCTATTCACCCCCAAAAAACAAAATGCATGCTTATCACCACCAGACAAAAGCGACAAAATTTACCCCATAAACAGTTTCCAATCCATATAAGAAAGGAAGCAATTGAACAAACCTCTCATCACAAAGTTCTTAGGAGTAACAATCGATGAAAATCTCAGCTGGTTCTACCACATATCTCATCTATGCAAATATTTGTCCCAAAGAGTATACCAATTGACTAAAATTAAACATTTCCTTGACCACAATTCAAGGAAATTATTCTTCCAAGCTTACATACAATCCTCAATAGACTATGCCTCAACCCTCTGGGATTCTGCCAGCACAAACACTATGAAACCGTTATTAAGTCTGTATATAAACGTGCTCTCAAACTTATCCTCCTGAAGAAAACTACCTTACTTGAAGTGGATTATGCTCAGTTAAATATTCTCCCCCTACAACAAAGACTAAAATATAACAAAGACATCGTTATGTTTAAGATAATGGCAGGAGCTGTCCCCACATCCTTAAGAGACAAGTTCGCAATGAATCATTCCAGAAATACTGAAAAGCCAAGTGTCCCAATCCCAAGAATAGACTTATTTAAATCTAGTTTACTATACTCAGGCCCTGTGCTGTGGAACTCCATTCCCGATTCAATTAAAGAGCACCAATCATTGACAACCTTCAAAAATTACCTTCTAATCCACTTAATGCACCAAAAAAAAAAACCAATTATATCCACTTCTCCTTCTCCCCCTTCTCTTTCTCCCTCCCTGTGTGTGTGTGTGTGTGTGTGTGTGTGTGTGTGTGTGTGTGTGTGGTGTGTGTGTGTGTGTGTGTGTGTGTGTGTGTGTGTGTGTGTGTGTGTGTGTGTTGTGTGTGTGTGTGTGTGTTTGTGTGTTTGCGTGTTTGCGTGTTTGCGTGTTGTGTGTGTGTGTGTGTGTGTGTGTGTGTGTGTGTGTTGTGTGTGTGTGTGTGTGTGTGTGTGTGTGGTGTGTGTGTGTGCGTGCGTGTGTGTGTTTGCGTGTTTGCGTGTTTGCGTGTGGTGTGTGTGTGTGTGTGTGTGTGTGTGTGTGTGTGTGTGTGTGTGTGTGTGTGTGTGTGAGTTGGGTTTTTTGTTGTTGTTGTTCATTCTCCCCTTTTATCAAAACTTATGTTTTATGAGATTATTTTGATGCTACATGGTGGTGGATTGATGTTTTCAGTCATTTAGCCTCATTATAGTCTCATGTTTGCTCCTTAATTATTGCGCCCTTTTGTGTGTGTGTGTGTGTGTGTGTGTGTGTGTGTGTGTGTTTGTGTGTGTGTGTGTGTGTGTGTGTGTGTGTGTGTGTGTGTGTGTGTGTGTGTGTGTGTGTGTGTGTGTGTGTGTGTGTGTGTCTCTGTGTGAGTGTGTATGTGTGAGTTGGTTTTTTGTTTTTTGTTTTTTTGTTTTTGTTTTTGTTTTGGTTGTTCTTTCCCCCCGTGTATCAAAACTTATGTTTTATCTTGTATCAAAACTTATGTTTTATCAGACTATTGTGATGCTAGAAGGTGGTGGTTTTATGTTTTCAGTCATTAACCTCATCATATTCTCATGTTTGCTCTTTAATTATTGCGCCTTTTTCTGTTTGTTTTGTTTTGTTTTGTTTTTGCTTTGTTTATTTTGCTTTGTTTTGTTTTGTTTTTGTTTTATTATTCAAATCAAAATCATTATTGATTCTTACTTCATATTTTGTTTATGAATGAGTGTCTTTTTATAACATTATCTTAATATTGTATCTCTGTCGTATTCCTTACCTGTTGTTGTTGTTCTTTCCCCCCTTTTATCAAAATCTTATGTCTTATGGGACTTTTTGATTATAGATGGTGGTGGATTGATGTTTTCAGTCATTTAACCTCATCATTTCTCATGTTTACTCTTTAATTATTGCGCCTTTTCTTTGTTTTGTTTTGTTTTGTTTTTGTTTGTTCTTTGTTTGTTCTTGCTTTTTTTTTCTGCTTTTTTTTTTTCCAACACAAAATTATCATTGATTCTTACTTCTCATTTTCGTGTCTGAATCAGTGACTTTTATAACATTACCTTAATATTGTATCTCGGTGTTAATTCTTGCCTGTTGTTTGATGGTTGGTATGGTTCCTTGCTTTTGGTATTTGGATCAATATAATTGTTGATTTATATTTTTATTGGCAGTATCTCTCCCCCCCCTCCAATATTAGTTTAAAAAAAAACGTTTCCCCCCTTTTATCCAAATGTATGATTTATATCACATGTATAACTTTTGACAGATCGTGGTGGATTGATGTTTTCAGTTGTTTATTTTTCTTGTTCTCTTGTTTGCTCTTTACCTATTAACACTTTTCTATTCTTCCATAATCAAAATCTTTTTATTGTGACTTCTGATTTTTGTCTTCCGATCGAGTGCATTTTTATTACCTTATCATACATAGTGTCCTTATTCTTGTGTGTTGTTTGGTACTGCGTAAAGTTTTATGGTTTAGTATCTTTTCATCTTGATGTATCCCTGAAAAGGGCGGGGACTGGCTGTAAAAAAGCACACGAGTGCTTATCTATTATCCTCGAATAAAATACTTTGCCTTGCCTTGCCTTGCCTTGCCTTGCCTTGCCTTGCCTTGCCTTGCCTTGCCTTGCCTTCTCTCTCTCTCTCTCTCTCTCTCTCTCTCTCTCTCTTCTCTCTCTCTCTCTCTCTCTCTCTCTCTCTCTCTCTCTCTCTCTCTCTTCTCTCACTCTGTGTGTGTGTGTGTGTGTGTGTGTGTGTGTGTGTGTGTGTGTGTGTGTGTGTGTGTGTGTGTGTGTGTGTGTGTGTGTGTGTGTGTGCACCAGTTGCCCCCAGCTGGGTTAAGATGGGTTGAAATAAATAACTGTGTGTGTGTGTGTGTGTGTGTGTGTGTGTGTGTGTGTGTGTGTGTGTGTGTGTGTGTGTGTGTGTGTGTGTGTGTGTGTGTGTGTGTGTGTGTGTACGTGTGTGTGTGTGTGTTATTTGTGGCTTTGTATGGATATGTGCGTGTGTGGGTGTGTGTGTGTGTGTTGGTGTCAAGTCAAAGTCAAAGTAAATGATTTATTTCCAGATGGTACACTGAGTTGTTGTTGTTGTTGTTGTGTTGTTGTTGTTGTTGTTGTTGTTGTTCTCCAGCTTAACACTCTGGAAGGTCACCCAAAATGTGCACTCTGACTCACTAATTCCACCTGGAAATCACTGTGAGATTGAAATTGCACACTGAAGGAGAAGTTTGCGTGTATGATTATTTTCAAGTACATCGCCATATAGGCAGCCATATTCCGACTTCAGAGGATTTATTCTCCTGTGAAGGAGAGTGCAGGTTGTTCTGTTAAGAGCTTGTCATGGCTGAAGGCAATCTCAACACAACATTTTACAACATCACATTTTCGTGTAGGCCTTGGCAATGAGCTGACATCAATAACTGACACAACTGAAGCAGTGCATTTGCTTTTTTTCATCAAGCCATCCATCTAAGTACAAAAAATCATATATATATATATATATTATAATATATATATATATATATATATATATATATATATATATATATATGTATGTATATATATGTATATATATATGTATATATATATGTATATATATATATATATATATATATATATATATATATATATATATATATATATATATATATTTAAGAAAGGAAAAGCCTTAAGAATATATATTGTAGGTGGGCATGTGTGTGTAGACTCAAAAACTGAAACATATGAGTATAAGTGTTTGAATTTTGTAACAACAAAGTTCAAAATGCTTATACCGACTCCCATCTATACGTTGCTATATGCATTATATGTATAAAAAAACGAACTTTTACACATTACATATCAAACCAGTTGTTAATGCATTTTTCCACCGAAAAGTTGTCTTATTCATTGTAGTTTAAATATTTTTCAAGTCTTTCAAAGAATTTTCCTTAATTAGATACAGGCAGTGGTTGTTGATATAGAGATGTAGTGAAATAAAGTGAGGGTAGGGGGAGGGGGGGCATAGGCTCAAATTCAATATCATTCTGTCCAGGGTGCTAAGTTTAGTATGCCCCTTACTTTCACCTAATCCAAGTGTGGTCAGTTCCTGCTGTAATCAGCACCTGTTGCCCCCAGCTGGGTTGAGATGGGATGAAATAAATAACAGTTGAAAGGCACTGAATGTGGTGGAAACTGACTGCTGTGGGGTAGAGATAGTGTGTCATAGCCACAAATTCAGTATTATTCTGTCCACGGTGCTATGTTTAACATGCCCCTTCCTTTCACCTAGTCCAAGTGTGGTCAGTGGGCAGAATGTGGTGACAACTGATTGCTGTGGGGTAGAGATAGTGTGTGTGATTGTGGGGGGGGGGGGGGGGGGGGGATGGTGAGTTATTGACATGTTACATCATCTGTAGCAGTCTGTTGATATCTTTCCAAACACACAAAGGGGCAGGGTGTGAAATGTATGACCTCTTATAAACATTTCCTTGTTGAAGCTACACAGAAAAAGATATGCATTTTGCTTGTAAGTGTTGCTAAGATTCATTGTTTACTGCTTTGTATATGATGAATTATCTAAGACAACAGGAAGCACATACATGTGGACAAAAATACAAAAAGATAGGCTTTTTCTATTAATTGCCATAATTGTTTTAGCATTTAGTAATAAATTATAAAAGAGAGGTAGGAAGAAAACCTTCACTCCTTGAATATTATTACTGCTCAGACAAAAATATAGCACTTAGACAAACGGTCACATGTATAGAACGAAACACATCCCCTCTTCTTAATTCTAGCAACTTTCATGACCTGTTGTTGTTGATGTTGTTGTTGTTGTCGTTACTGTTGCTACAGATGACTTCAGTTCTCCAACATGACCCAGGGCAACCCATCAAAGCCAACATCAAGACAGAGGATTCTTCAGCACAGACCAACACACCTGTCAACACAGATGCTGTGACTGAACATGAACATGCTGAAGACCTGCCTGAGACAAGTGGATTCTCAGAACAGACAACTGAACACTATCAGAAGATTCAGTGCAAGCAGGAAGCCACTGAGTACTGGTGCATTGAAGAAGAGGACAAGGCAAACGTTGACACTGCCTGTACTTGTAACTGTAAGAACACTGCAGATATTCATGATACCAAACGTGTAACTTTTGCTGCTGAATATGGGATCCTTGGTACAGGTGTTTCTTTCCCAGGTGAAGTCAAACTGATCAAGGACACGTGCGACTTCACTGCATGTGTTCACAAATGCCTGTTATCCACTGAGGTTATGGACAGGTGTGGTGTTGAAGAGCTGAGGAATAATATAGAGACATTCTTACAGATTACAAATGTAATCAGGAAAGACAAATACAAACACAGCAGAGCTGAGTATTGTCACATCACAAAAGACAACTGTGACAAAACTGAGAGGAAGGCAGCAGGAATTGTACAAACTCAAGACAACCAATGCACATGCATAAAGTGTGGTGAGGTTTTTATCTGTAATTTTTGTGTGAAAAAGCATCTTTCAGGTTGCACAGAATTCAAGCCATACCTCTGTGAAAAGTGTGCAGCTTCTAGTCAGACATCAGCCTGTAGAAGGCAGGTAAACCTGGAAACAATACCTGACAGTGGAGAAGGCACTGAACAAAGCACTGCTGTCAACAGTCCTAAGGTAAAGCACAGAATACAAATAACATACTTGTGTGATGACTGTGGAAAAGTGTTCACTACTAAACATAGCTTAAAAAATCACAGGCAAATCCATACACGTCAAAAGACATATACATGCACAGACAGTGGAAGAAGCTTTAGAAGGGACAGTGATTTTGATAGACACAGGAAAATTCACGTTAAAGAAAACACATATAAGTGCAATGAATGTGGACAGGTTTTCCTGTCAAAATCTAATTTACATAGCCACAGACAAACCCATACAGGGAGCAAGACTTACAAGTACACTGACTGTGAGCAAACATTGAATGAACAAAGCAATGCAAACAGCAACAACACAAGTACACAACAGGAAGATTTTAACCAAGCTTCACACAACAGTGATGAAACAATAACAAATAGCAAGTCAGCTCAGTGCACCTTTGAAAAAAGACAAATGTTTGAAAGAGCAAAGAAGAAGACAGGTGCAAAATAACTACACAGTATCATAACCTGGCAAACAAGGATGACTTTATACATGATGACTTGGGTGAGGTGAAAGATGCTGACTGTGACACAACTCAGAGGACACAGACTGCTACAGAAGGAGTCGTGATAGTTTGTACAAAGAAAAAATCTTACTTATGTGAGTATTGTGGAAAACTATTTGATGATAAAAGCAAGCTAGAAAGGCACATACCAGTCCACACAGGAGAAAGGCCATACACGTGTTCATATTGTGAGAAGTCATACAGACAGAACACATACTTAAAAAGACATATGCGAATCCACTCTGGAGAAAGACCATACAACTGCACATATTGCAAAAAGACATTTAGCCAGAAAGGAAATTTAACATGCCACGTTCGAACCCACACACAAGAAAAGCCTTACAAATGTTCATATTGTGGTAAGACTTTTACCAAGAGGGGTAATTTGGCATGCCACATTCGAATCCACACAGGAGAAAAGCCACACAAGTGCACACACTGTAATAAGACTTTTACCAACAAAAATAGTTTAACCTACCACATTAGAACCCACACAGGAGAAAAGCCACACAAGTGCACATATTGTCATAGGAAGCTTACCACGAAACAGGTTTTAACTCGCCACATTAGAACCCACACAGGAGAAAAGCCACACAAGTGCACATATTGTCATAGGAAGTTTACCACGAAACAGGTTTTAACTCGCCACATTAGAACCCACACAGGAGAAAAGCCACACAAGTGCACATATTGTCATATGAAGTTTACCCAGAAACAGGATTTAACTCACCACATTAGAACTCACACGGGAGAAAAGCCACACAAGTGCACATATTGTCATATGAAGTTTACCACAAAACAACAATTAACTCGCCACATTAGAACCCACACAGGAGAAAACCAAACAAGTGCACATATTGTCATATGAAGTTTACCACAAAACAACAATTAACTCGCCACATTAAAACCCACACTGGAGAAAAGCCACACAAGTGCACATATTGTCATATGAAGTTTACCCAGAAACAGGATTTAACTCGCCATATTAGAACCCACACAGGAGAAAAGCCACACAAGTGCACATATTGTCATATGAAGTTTACCAGGAAACAGGATTTACCTCGTCATATTAGAACCCACACAGGAGAAAAACCATACACTTGTACCTTTTGTGGAAAGAAGTTCACCCAAAAAGGAAGTTTAAAAACACACAATCTACTTTACACAAAACACTGACCACAGTAATGCCCACACTATGGACGAGGATCAGTCCCCAAATCCCAGGAATCTGCAAGCCTTGTTCTTTATACCTAAGAAGATCCTACAAAGTCATTCAGTTTGGAAATGCTTTTAACTTATATGTTTGACATGAGTTATAATGATGCTTAAGAAATGAGATGAATATGTGTAATTTGTTTTAATGTAAAATTTTGATGATTTGTTGCCAATCTTTTAAACTGATGCATCATTTGAAAAGTTGTGCTTGTAAAAACTTATGTTTTAACATCTCTTAATCTTTTTCACCTGCTGTCTCAGGTTGTGTAAGTCATACAGCCTTGAACAAATGCAAACATCAAAATCCAGGGATGGGGGAGGGGGTTCATTGCAATGTTAATATATATCACAGAACTCAAATTCAATAACACTCAGGTCAATGTGCTTAATTTAGCTGCCCCTTCCTTTTACCTAGTCCAAGTGTGATCAGTTCCTGCTATAATTAGCACCAGCTGGCCCCATCTGGTTTTGGGATAGGTTGAAATAATTAGCCGCTGAGAGGAGCAGAAAATGGGGACACTGACTGTTGTTAATAGTATTTCATTTTTTAATGTTTGTTCAGAAGGTATTGGCTGTAGAAAAAATGACTCATATTCTTCTTGAGGAAGGAAGGTGGCAGGATGGTTAAGACGTTCACCTGCCAACCCTTTCTTCTCAGTTTAACGTAAAAAAATCGAACTGAATATCAAAGTCATTCGATAAGACTATAAACCAAGGCCCCATAAGCGAATGCAGCAGAACATCTTGTGCACAGGTTAAAACCCCATTCCGCCTTTTAGAAGAGCAGGCCATAGTGTGCCGGTAGGAGGGATGACAAATGAATAAAAAAGGGACCCACCTGTTTTTGCACACAGGTGTCGTGTTTAGACACCTCCCTGAGGAAAATTCGGGGAGTTTGAGTCCCAGGGCGGCTCGGGGTCTGTATATGGCAACGTTCTGGCACCTCGGCGATTGGTACTGGAACCAGAACCATTTCGTGACGGGATGGGTTTTCTACAACTACTACTTCTTGTTTTGGGCATGGTGCTCTCAAAATGTGTACTGTATTTGAAATCATATTGTGTTAAGAATAACGTTTTCGCATGGTTTATTATTAGTTCATGATGAAATGCGTTAATATCTACCAGTCTTAAGTATTTGAATGTTTGATTTTACTTTCCAAAAGCTTTCAAACTGTAGTTAGATTTTAGAAGCTATGTTTGTATAAACCAATTTTTTTAAATGCGCTTTTCATTTGATTTTCTTGATGTGTATTACATTTTGTGTGGTTACTTTTTTAACTTCTGTTTTACTATAAATGGTCTTTTTTCAAAAACGCCGTATGTTTGTGATGTGACTGAAATGAAGGCAGGATCTTTCTTAAGGGCATGAAGACTTGATCGCTGATTAAGTGATTGCTTATAAAATAATCATAACACTTACTCACTCACTCACTCACTCAATCACGCACGCACGCAAGCAAAGCACGCGCCACAAGCGCGCGCACGCCCCCACACCCACACCCACACCCACACCCACACACACACACACACACACACCCCACACACCCCGGGTTTGAATTCCATTGAGATTTTTTCCTCTGGAGTTAACATCAGTGCTGACTCCACTTCTCCCAAAATCTTTGGGGTGAGGACTGTAAACCAAGGTTCCGTTTGTGAACACACACAAAACATCTTGCACATAATACGTTAAATAATCTTCCGCTTTTTCCTAAGAGTAGGCCATCGTGTGCAGGTGGGAACAGATTACAAGATTTACAAAACTGCATACACACGGGGTTTGTTTGTAACAAGGCATATGAATGTTTATTCCATTATCCTAGAAAAAGAATCAATGAATACATTAATAATAATTTATAAAATTAACACACACAAAACATACACAAATACAAACAACAAACACACACAACACACAAAACACACACACAACACACCCCACACACACACACACACACACACACACAAACTAAGCAGCAAGATGGCCACAATGTCAACCCCTGTGATACCCAGAACGAACCAGACTCCC
>JASPKP010000036.1:80000-87500 GCA_030674155.1 Stramonita haemastoma
TAATTTTTTTTTTTTTTTTAATACCATGTCTTCTACTCTAGATACATGGCCTTCTCAGGAAGGACTTCGTGTAGGATACCTAAATATCAATAGTGCCAGGAACAAAACTGAGGAAATATCATCAATTATAGACAATAAAGGAAATAGTTTTCATATATTTTGTGTAGCTGAATCGAGACTCAACAACTTAATTTCTGATTCAGATATGTATATCCCAGGTTATGACACTGTACGACTTGATCCAGTAAGTGTCAGATCTACCGGTTTGCTTTTATATTGTGCGACTTCTTTGTCATGGAAAAGACTAACGCATCTTGAACAGTTTCATGTATAATCTATATGGGTAGAAATCACGTTTAGACGCTGTAAATCGATTATACTTGGCTTCATCTACAGGAACCCAGCTGAAACAATTGACTGGTATGATAAATTTAATTCAATGATGGATGCAGCAATTCTAGAGTCCAAAGAAATCTTTCTTATGGGAGATTTCAATATAGATCTGACAGTCCCTGGATCAAAGTGAAATATTAATTATGCCATGTATGGTTTAGAACAAATAATTGATCGTCCAACGCATTACTAATAACACTAGCACCCTCATTGATCACATTTACACTACTTCAAAGGCCAACATAGCAGAAACATGCTCAGTGCAGACAGGTTGTAGCGATCACTCTTCCATTTGTTTTACATGGCGGAAAAAAGGAATAAAGATACCCAAATCAGGACACAAGGAGATATCCTACCGCTCCTTTAGACATTTTGATAAAGATGCCTTTATAAATGATATTCTTAATTCAAACTTAGACTATGTTTATCAGATTACAAATCCAGATGATGCTGTTAACTATTGGATAGAGACATTTATAGCTACCTATGATAAACATGCTCCATTTATTAAGAAAAGAATAAAATATTTCATGAAACCTCCATGGTTAACAAAAGAAATTGAAAACGAAATGAATCTAAGAGACTATTTATTAAAATCAAAGCAAAAAGATGAATATAAAAAGCAAAGAAACAAAGTTAATTCATTGAAGCGCAAAGCCAAAACAAAATACTTTCAAGATTTGCTGTCTTCAGCCCAAAATCCAAAAGCAATTTGGAAAGCCATTAATACCTTAACTAATAAATCAAGACATAACTCCCAAAAAGTCATAAAAGAAATATCAGCAGAAAACCTTAATTCTCACTTTGCAAACATTGCTGACTCTATAATATCTAATGATAAAACAAAAACAAACGAGCTGATAGAATTAAAACAATACTGTTCATCAAAGAACATCTCATCTGATTTTGTTATACCCCCAATAACAGTAACAGAAGTGCTTAATAGTATACTCAGATTGAAACAGTCAAGATCAAAAGACCTTGACAAAATCGATAGTCAAATATTAAAAATCAGTGCATATGCCATAACTGACACCCTAACCTACATATTTAACTTGTGTATTGACAAGAATTACTTCCCAATGAAGTTCAAACGAGCAAAAGTAATACCCTTACACAAAGCAGGAGACCCAACTAATCCATCGAACTACAGACCAATCTCCATACTATCAGTCCTATCTAAACTATTAGAAAAACATATACAATTTCACTTACATTCTCATTTTAAAATATATAATCTAATTAATGAAAACCAGTCTGGTTTTCGTGAAAACCATTCTTGCCATACAGCCTTAATACAACTCATTGAGCATTGTCTTTTGAATATCAATAACAATGAAATCACTGGAGTGCTTTTTCTAGACTTTGCTAAAGCCTTTGACGTTATTAGCCACTCTCTCCTCATCAAAAAATTAAAATGCTATAAAATTTCCGACCAAGCATTATCATTTTTAGACTCATTTCTCAGTAATCGTCATCAACTTGTTGAAATCGGGCCTAGGAGATCAACCTTATAACCCGTGAAATATGGAATACCTCAGGGATCAATACTAGGACCACTTCTTTTCTCCATTTATATTAATGACCTACCTCTGCATATCCATTGTTCATGTCAAATGTTTGCCGATGATACATCAATTCAATGTAACAACGATGATTCAAACCAGCTTGTGAAAGATATGCAGGCAGATATCAATAAACTTATCGAATGGACAGAACTCAATCATATGTCTCTTAATTCTAATAAAACAAAATGTATGTTTATAACCACTCGACAAAAAAGACAGAAATTGCGTTCTCCATTCGCGCCAATTTATATCCATGGACAACAAATTGAAGAAGTAGTCTCACACAAAGTACTAGGTGCAGTAATCGACAACGATTTGTCTTGGTCAGATCACATAGCGACATTAGGAAAACGAATCTCAGTAAGATTATATCAACTTAGAAAAATCAAAAATTTTCTAAATTTACAGACACGAAAACTTTTTTTTCACGCCCATATTCTATCTCTTATAAACTATGTTTCTACCTTATGGGACAGTGCAAGTGAAACAAACCTAAAGCATATAAACCGCCTACATAAAAGAGCTGTTAAACTAATCCGATTGAATCCTAATACGCTGACCACCACCAACTACAAAGAACTAGACATTCTTCCACTCAAAGACAGACTGCAGTTCAACAAGTATCTATGTTTGTTCAATATATTAAACGGAAAAGCCCCAAAGAAAATTGTGGAAAAATTTGCTGTCAATAAAAATAGGCCTACCCATAGACTGTTACTGCCCAGGCCCCATAATAATCTCTATAAATCAAGCCTTGCTTATTCAGGAAGAACATTGTGGAATAGCCTACCCCCTTTTCTAAAATCAGTTCCTTCAAAACAAATGTTTAAGAAACTTTTGAAGAAACATTTGATGGACAAACTATAAGTCTGCGTTTATGTTTGATACTACCTCACATTTTGCTGCTTGTTGTTATTCATGCCCATGTTATATAGTATTTGTATCACATGTATGTATGATGTGAGCTTATGTTGTACTGTCTTGGGTTTGTTTTTGTTTTGTTTTTTATCTTGAGAGATTTGTTGGAAAGTAATCCTGATTCATTTTAGTTTTTCAACAAAGGTTGATATTTGTCTTTGAATGTTTTAGAAGTCAATTTACATGATTTTTTTTTTTTTGTGAGGGCAGGATGAAAAAAAGTTGTGTAAACTTAATCTTTTACCCTCAATAAAGATCATTTTGACTTGACTTGACTTGACACACACGCACACACACACACACACACACACACACACACACACACACACGCACACACACACACACACACGTGAGCTGGCGCGCGCGCGCACGCACACACACACACACACACACACACACACACACACACACACACACACACACACACACACACACAAACACACACACACCTGTGTAAATCTGTCAGTATTTACAGCTGAACTGGTTGCAACTTTAATGGCTTTAACAGATGTGCTAGATAACCCATATCGTTTTTTTCTATGTCTTACTTTATGTGGATTCTAAATCAGTTTTATATGCCATAAAATCTGCAGATTACAAGAATCATTCAAAACTATTACATATGTGATGAGCCGGGTAGCAAGGATAGAGGACAGGGAAAGTAGAGGAACAATGTACAACAACCAGGTAAAGGAAGACTCAGGTGAAGACAGCAGCTGGGCGATGGTCAGTCTTTATTTCGTCATCTCTCTGCTCCAGTCCCTGCTCTGCTGGTCACTAGGCCTATTCTGGTCAAACCCAGTCTAATGTAGTCTGCAAACCTAGTCCAGGAAAATTTTGCCAAAAAAGGGCTCTGGCACAGAATAAATGCTTCAATTTTTTTTCCACTTGTTTCATGTTTTGGTGGGTGCACTTGACCATCCCAAATGTTGTTAACAAAAATTTAGTTGCGGGATAAGTTGTAATTCGTGTTTGAAAAGAGTAGGTGCAGTACAGCTGAGCTGAAACGATATTTCCCATTTGGGCTGCTTTGCAACCTGTTCTTGCTGTCCAGTCAGGAATTTTTACACTAAATTAAAGCAGGCTTGTATAAATTTCATTTCTAAACTAAAACTTTTACACTCTGATGACCCAATGTCTTTTTACTGGGGGAAAACTAATGTAATTGCACTTCCGGTTTTCAGATTTGAGAAAAGTTTACAGATAACGTTACCGTAGGCAGCAAAATTTAAACATTGTGCAATCATTTTAAGTGTAATAATGTTAAACACTCAGAAACGCATTCATATGATGCCAAGAACATGATATTTGATACATGCTGTTGTCGCTATAACTTATTTGCTTACCCACCCCCCTAAAATTAGTAACCCAAGCGTTCAAACGAAGTACAATTTTCAGTCAAAACAAAACTACTGGCAACAGGCAATCACCTTGGTTATGTTTTTTTTTGTTGTTGAATACATATTATCAGCTTTGTATTCATTAACAAAAACTACTCTCTTTCTCAATTTGACGACATTTAAGAGGTGCTTGTAAATTAATTTACCATTTTGCCAATGATTGGTTCACAAAATCACTTGTAACATCTCTTACAGATGTTCATAGATTCAGTTCCAATGTCATGAAGATGGCATTTCAACAAAATGTAAATATCCAACATCTTAGCATGAACTGTGCAGTGTGTCTTCCTAATTGGATAGTCCAGGACCTCCAGCAACTCTGAATGTGTGCAGCTTTGCCCTCTACATTGCCCACATGCAACTGAAGACACGAGGCCATGCTTACAGCATGTACACCTTGCTGTTCGGCATTCAGTCAGACAATGACATCTTACAATAATTTATTTTTTTTTAAAACATCTTACAATATACAGAGGAGCTTCAGGGGTTACGTCAAAATCTTTATAGTTGGAAACATCACTCCATGTTTTATTTCCCATCCCCAGTCCTGGGGTTCTAACTGGAAACTATGTGAATTTAAATCAACCATTCATGGACCTGGAAATAGGTCCTTATAGAATGGAACTTTGCAGCTGAGGATGTTGGGGGCAGTTTGTTTGGGTGTAATGATAACAGCAGTACCTGGTTTCTGCATGTATCCACATATCGGAGCTTGTCCAAGGAATCTTTGTTCTTGCCACCATACATCATTGCAGTGGTCTTTTCTCCTGCAGCCATCACTTGCTCTTTGCTGATGTTGGGTGTCATGAACACGCATGCATGCTCTCGATAAAATGCACATTCTAACTTTTTTCCACAGGCAGGATCTTTTCATCTGAAAACATACTTCTCTGGCTTTCTCTAATGCTGTACCTACAATTTATTTATTTATTTATTTATTCTTTTATATCGAGGATAACAGAATAAGCAATCATGTGCTTTTTTTCATCCGGTCCCCGTGTGTATACAGTTTTGTAAATATTGTCATATGTTCCCACCGGCACACGACGGCCTACTCTTACGAAGAGCGGAACAGGATTTAACGTGTGCGCAAGATGTTCTGCGTGCGTTCGCACACGGGGCCTCGGTTTATAGTCTCATCCGAAGGACAATGAGGCAGTTAGCATCACCACAATTATACAGTGTTGAATCCAGACTTTGTCAATCCTTCACCCAGCAGTTGAATGAAGTGCAGTCTGTTGGCTGGATTTGCTATAAAGCACTTTCTGGACTCAGTCAGCACCATGCTACCAGCAAAATAATGACAGGTCCTGTGATCCCACCATTTCTTCTCAGATGAGCAGCATCTTTGGTTAGCAGTCCACTGCAATCAATCGCCGTCAAATACAACAATATCCCTGTTGTAGATGCAGTTCATGAAGTTGCTATACATCTGCACCAGCTGGTTGTATATTGTTCCACAAGGCCAGACAAGTCGATGTAAAAGGGGACCACCATTAATGACCAAAGCAGTATGATCTGCAAGTTGAACACCCAGCTGTTTTGTGGCTGACCAGATATGACTGGCAAGTACTGCTTTGTTTGCTTGCCTGAGTAATTAATACTTAGGTTAAGTATAAACCAGGAACTAAACAGTTGATGCACTTTCGCAGCAAGCCCAATCTGTACAGGTGTGATGATAGTGTTGGGCCTGCTGCACTGGATGATGCCTCGCCTAACTGCTGATACTTTTTAATTCCCTTTAGATTTGTTGGTGTCTTGCATCAAGATTTCAGAAACTGTAACTGGCAATGCTGTCTGCATTAGGACAGCTGTCTTGCAGAAACCAGTGACTTGATGTCATTGTGAATGATTGTTACTGCTGCTTTGGTAAGACACATCTGTTCATCTTTAGCACTGGATTCTCTTTTCTCTTGGTATAACTTCTAAAAAATACAGTCTGGAGTTGTTCTGAGTGATATATCAAGTATGTTATTGGAATGAGCAATCGCAATTTCATCACCATAGTGTTTTAAGAGTTCAACTTTCATCTGTTGTGCACAGTATGCATCATTCTAACAAACATTTTCTATTTTATATGCTTGACTGCAAATTTCTGCTTTTCTGAGGAAAGATTTGTCCTTAGGGCTCCTTAACTCTAGTATCAATAATTGTTTTATTGGCGTACATGGCACGGCATTCCTTATGTACAGAGTTCCTCACACAGGCAACATTGTTGTCTTTTAACTGACAACTGCAATGGTTGATCGTATTGCGCCTTTCTGGGTCACTGTACAAGGTGGCTTTTGTGGTGCTGGGGTCTTGCAGTTAATACAAATGTGTTCAATGATTTCTTGCAACAGACCAACATCTTAGTATGTAGGTGTCACTTATATTTTCACACCACACACACACACACACACACACACACACACACACACACACACACACACACACACACACACACACACAAGCAAACAAACAACACACACAAACAACACACACACAACACACACACTCACACACACACACACACACACACACACACACACACACACACACACACACACACACACACACACACACACACACACACACAGGAATAGATCATAAGACCACTTCTTTTATTCTTTAGATAATTCTGTGGCTGTCGCCTGTTTTATAAACTGTTATGTCTAGCCTTGTTATTTTGTTTTTCTTCACTATTTTTCTGTCTGAATCAAGTATATCATGCTGTCTTCTTTCGGTTATATTGTGAACAGTACATTTTCTCTGTTTCCTTTCCTTTTTATACTGTATTATTTGTATCTATATTAAGACTGTTTTGTTTTCCTATCATTTATTAAGGTGTTTTTATATCCATTAAAAAAAAAAAAAAATTGTGAGGGCAAAATGAAAACCATTGTGAAAACTTAGGTTTTACTTTCAGTAAAGATGTTTTTGACTAGGCCTACACACACACACACACACACACACACACACACACACAAACACACAGACACACACACACACACACACACACACACACACACACACACACACACACACACACACACACACACACAACCTGCTTATCAAAATTATTATTTTAAACACAATTTCTTCCGATTTTACAAAACAAACTGTATAGTAACTTTACTACTGCGCGCGGATGTGTCTGTTTACACCTGTGCTGTGGCCTCTGCTACGCCTTTCGTTTTGTCTTCCTCCACGGATTTCTCATACATGTTTTATTCATTACT
>JASPKP010000036.1:95000-102500 GCA_030674155.1 Stramonita haemastoma
GATGCGAGCAGTGTTAGGCCTAATGCGAGCCCTGCCCCACATACTGAGTGGACCACTGAGCCAGTCTACTACCCGCCCCATCCCCCACTGAATAGGCCTAGGCCTAGCGCCATGCAGCCTAGTCAGTCAGCCCTCAACCAGTGGTATTCCCCACATCAAGGAATGACCACAGCAGTCACTGGCCAAGCTGGCATCTGGCATAGATCAACGCCGGCTCCTATCAACCCTTACGATCAGATTTTTGCTAACCTAATGGCTTACATGAACTCCCAACGCCAACTGTATGCATAGGCCTAGTCCTCTTTACTCATTATCATGCATAATTATGTTTTAGGGTTTGAAAATGCTTGCCCTGTGTGTGTATGTGTGTGTGTGTGAGTGTGTGTGTGTGTGTGTGTGTGTGTGTGTGTGTGTGTGTGTGTGCGTGTTAGAGAGAGAGAGAGAGTGCTTGTGGTGTGTGTGTGTGTGTGTGTGTGTGTGTGTGTGTGGTGTGTGTATGGATGAGAAGAGAGAGAGAGAGAGAGAGAGAGAGAGAGAGAGAGAGAGAGAGAGAGAGAGAGAGAGAGAGAGGAGAGAGAGAGAGAGCAAAGTTGTAAGTATGTGAATGAATGTGTTGCGGCATGCTGATGGTGGATGCAGATTACCATTTTCTATCACTGATATTGTCTTGGCTAGTGCAGTACTTGCTGGCCAAGTTGTAAGGGTTGTGTCCAGTGCCTTTCTACACATATTAAGCGAATTTTATTTGTTCCAGTACTTGACTGTATATATATATATATATATATATATATATATATATATATATATATATATATATATATATATATATATATATATATATATATGTATATATATATATATACACACACACACACACACACTTATTCTACCCCTTGTTTGTTGACTTGATTGATGATTATGCTTTAGTCACAATTAGTGACTGGTAGGTAGTCACATTATTGTAGTAAGTTTGTCCTTTATTTGAAATTTTGATTGTACTGACTGATGATTGTGCTTTATTGACTGGTGTTACTTACATTACTTACATAGTAAATTTGTCCTTTGTTTTAAATTTGATTGTTGATTGACTGATTTTGTGCTTTATTGACTGGTATTAGTTACATTACTGTACTAAATTTTTCCCTTTTGTCTTAAAATTTTCATTGTTGGTTGACTGATAATAGTGCTTTATTGGTCGGTGTCAGTTACATTACTATACCTAGTTTTTTCCTTCCATTTTGTTTTGTATTTGATTGTTGATTTGACTGATGATGGTGCCTTACTGACTTGTGGTTACATTGGCTGCACCAACTTTCTCACTTTTTTGTTTATTCTAAATTTTGTACTACTTTGATTGTTGTTCTTTACCTTTTGATAATTTTCCTTGTTTGCCTAATTTTTGATTGTTGATCTGATTGATGATTGTGCTTCGCTGATTGGTTGATAGTACATTACCATATTCAGTTCTTCTTTCTCTTGTTCTGCATTCTTTTCTTTTTTTTTTCTTTTTTTTTTTTTTTTTTTCTTTTTTTCAATGATTGTGCTTTATTGACTGGTGTTACTTACATTACTTACATAGTAAGACTGTCCTTTGTTTTCACTTTGATTGTTGACTGCTTTTGTGCTTTATTGACTGGTGTTAGTCACATTACTGTACTAAATTTTTCCCTTTTGTCTTAAAATTTTCATTGTTGGTTGACTGAAATAGTGCTTTATTGGTCAGTGTCAGTTACATTACTATACCAAGTTCTTCCTTCCATTTTGTTGTATTTGATTGTTGATTTGACTGATGATGGTGCCTTACTGACTTGTGGTTACATCGCTGCACCAACTTTCTCTCTTTTTTGTTTACTCTAAATTTTGTACTACTTTGATTGTTGTTCTTTACCTTTTGATAATTTTCCTTGTTTGCCTAAATTTTGATTGCTGATCTGATTGATGATTGTATTTCACTGATTGGTTGATTGTTGATTGCTTTTGTGCTGTATTGACTGGTGTTAGTTACATCACTGTACTAAATTTTTCCCTTTTGTCTTAAAATTTTCATTGTTGGTTGACTGATAATAGTGCTTTATTGGTCGGTGTCAGTTACATTACTATACCAAGTTCTTCCTTCCATTTTGTTGTATTTTGATTGTTGATTTGACTGATGATTGTGCTTCACTGATTGGTTGATAGTACATTATCGTTCCCAGTTTTCTTTCTCTTGTCCTGCAATTTTTTTTTTATTTTTTTTTTTTTATATTATTTTTTTTTATTATTATTTTTTTTTTTAATACTATGTCTTCCACTCTAGATACATGGCCCTCTCAGGAAGGACTTCGTGTAGGATACCTAAATATCAATAGTGCCAGGAACAAAACTGAGGAAATATCATCAATTATAGACAATAAAGGAACTAGCTTTCATATATTTTGTGTAGCTGAATCGAGACTCAACAACTTAATTTCTGATTCAGATATGTATATCCCAGGTTATGACACTGTACGACTTGATCCAGTAAGTGTCAGATCTACCGGTTTGCTTTTATACTGTGCGACTTCTTTGTCGTGGAAAAGACTAACGCATCTTGAACAGTTTCATGTAGAATCTATATGGGTAGAAATCACGTTTAGACGCTGTAAATCGATTATACTTGGCTTCATCTACAGGAACCCAGCTGAAACAATTGACTGGTATGATAAATTCAATTCAATGATGGATGCCGCAATTCTAGAGTCCAAAGAAATCTTTCTTATGGGAGATTTCAATATAGATCTGACAGTCCCTGGATCAAAGTGGAATATTAATTATGCCATGTATGGTTTAGAACAAATAATTGATCGTCCAACTCGCATTACTAATAACACTAGCACCCTCATTGATCACATTTACACTACTTCAAAAGCCAACATAGCAGAAACATGCTCAGTGCAGACAGGTTGTAGCGATCACTCTTCCATTTGTTTTACATGGCGGAAAAAAGGAATAAAGATACCCAAATCAGGACACAAGGAGATATCCTACCGCTCCTTTAGACATTTTGATAAAGATGCCTTTATAAATGATATTCTTAATTCAAACTTAGACTATGTTTATCAGATTACAAATCCAGATGATGCTGTTAACTATTGGATAGAGACATTTATAGCTACCTATGATAAACATGCTCCATTTATTAAGAAAAGAATAAAATATTTCATGAAACCTCCATGGTTAACAAAAGAAATTGAAAACGAAATGAATCTAAGAGACTATTTATTAAAATCACAGCAAAAAGATGAATATAAAAAGCAAAGAAACAAAGTTAATTCATTGAAGCGCAAAGCCAAAACAAAATACTTTCAAGATTTGCTGTCTTCAGCCCAAAATCCAAAAGCAATTTGGAAAGCCATTAATACCTTAACTAATAAATCAAGACATAACTCCCAAAAAGTCATAAAAGAAATATCAGCAGAAAACCTTAATTCTCACTTTGCAAACATTGCTGACTCTATAATATCTAATGATAAAACAAATACAAACGAGCTGATAGAATTAAAACAATACTGTTCATCAAAGAACATCTCATCTGATTTTGTTATACCCCCAATAACAGTAACAGAAGTGCTAAATAGTATACTCAGATTGAAACAGTCAAGATCAAAAGACCTTGATAAAATCGATAGTCAAATATTAAAAATCAGTGCATATGCCATAACTGACACCCTAACCTACATATTTAACTTGTGTATTGACAAAAATTACTTCCCAATGAAGTTCAAACGAGCAAAAGTAATACCCTTACACAAAGCAGGAGACCCAACCAATCCATCGAACTACAGACCAATCTCCATACTATCAGTCCTATCTAAACTATTAGAAAAACATATACAATTTCACTTACACTCTCATTTTAAAATATATAATCTAATTAATGAAAACCAGTCAGGTTTTCGTGAAAACCATTCTTGCCATACAGCCTTAATACAACTAATTGAGCATTGTCTTTTGAATATCAATAACAATGAAATCACTGGAGTCCTTTTTCTAGACTTTGCTAAAGCCTTTGACGTTATTAGCCACTCTCTCCTCATCAAAAAATTAAAATGCTATAAAATTTCCGACCAAGCATTATCATTTTTAGACTCATTTCTCAGTAATCGTTATCAACTTGTTGAAATCGGGCCTAGGAGATCAACCTTATTACCCGTGAAATATGGAATACCACAGGGATCAATACTAGGACCACTTCTTTTCTCCATTTATATTAATGACCTACCTCTGCATATCCATTGTTCATGTCAAATGTTTGCCGATGATACATCAATTCAATGTAACAACGATGATTCAAACCAGCTTGTGAAAGATATGCAGGCAGATATCAATAAACTTACCCAATGGACAGAACTCAATCATATGTCTCTTAATTCTAATAAAACAAAATGTATGTTTATAACCACTCGACAAAAAAGACAGAAATTGCGTTCTCCATTCGAGCCAATTTATATCCATGGACAACAAATTGAAGAAGTAGTCTCACACAAAGTACTAGGTGCAGTAATCGACAACGATTTGTCTTGGTCAGATCACATAGCCACATTAGGAAAACGAATCTCAGTAAGATTGTATCAACTTAGAAAAATCAAAAATTTTCTAAATTTACAGTCACGAAAACTATTTTTTCACGCCCATATTCTATCTCTTATAAACTATGTTTCTACCTTATGGGACAGTGCAAGTGAAACAAACCTAAAGCATATAAACCGCCTACATAAAAGAGCTGTTAAACTAATCCGATTGAATCCTAATACGCTGACCATCACCAACTACAAAGAACTAGACATTCTTCCACTCAAAGACAGACTGCAGTTCAACAAGTATCTATGTATGTTCAATATATTAAACGGAAAAGCCCCAAAGAAAATTGTGGAAAAATTTGCTGTCAATAAAAATAGGCCTACCCATAGACTGTTACTGCCCAGGCCCCATAATAATCTCTATAAATCAAGCCTTGCTTATTCAGGAAGAACATTGTGGAATAGCCTACCCCCTTTTCTAAAATCAGTTCCTTCAAAACAAATGTTTAAGAAACTTTTGAAGAAACATTTGATGGACAAACTATAGTCCGCATTTATGTTTGATACTACCTCACATTTGGCTGCTTGTTGTTATTCATGCCCATGTTATATAGTATTTGTATCATTTGTATGTATGATGTGAGCTTATGTTGTACTGTCTTGGGTTTTGTTTTGTTTTTGTTTTTTATCTTGAGAGATTTGTTGGAAAATAATCCTGATTTATTTTAGTTTTTTCAACAAAGGTTGATATTTGTTTTTGAATGTTTTAGAAGTCAATTTACATGATTTTTTTTTTTGTGAGGGCAGGATGAAAAAAAGTTGTGTAAACTTAATCTTTTACCCTCAATAAAGATCATTTTGACTTGACTTGACTTGACTTGACACACACACACACAAGATTCAAGATTCAACATTTCATTTGCCTTTAACCCCTCTTAGGTCATAGAGGATTCCAGTAAACAAAATCAACTGTAACATAGAATTTACATCAACAAAATAATCTGTATGGCACTGAATTTCACAGAAATAGAAATATAGTCAACCTTTTCATCTATGTCAAACAACTGTACTCTTAACTGTGAATGTGCTACATTTTAATACTGTCTTTTTGTCAGAAGAGAACAAATTACAAAATGTGAACATTGATCTTGGATAGAGATATTCCTGAGGTAGCACTCTTCCAAAACTCTCTCTCTCTCTCTTCTCTCTTCTCCTCTCTCTCTCTCTCTCTCCTCTCTCTCCTCTCTCTCCTCTCTCTCTCCTCTCTCTCTCTCTCTCCTCTCTCTCTCTCTCTTCCCCTCTCTCTCTCTCTCTCTCTCTCTCTCTCTCTCTCTCTCTCTCTCTCTCTCTCTCTCTCTCTCTCTCTCTCTCTCTCTCTCTCTCTCTCTCTCTCTCTCTCTTACCATCCATATTGAGAAATGTTTGTTCATATCTTGTACTCCCTTTTTGATAATTACGTGTGATGAATGTAATGATTTCTACGTAAAAAATTTAATTAATGATCGTAAAAAAAAAAAAAAAACAGTGAATAATTTTGTCCACTACCACATAAAATATAATTAGAAACATACATTTTATGATTGTGATCAGAAGATTGATAAGATAAGATATTATAAGATATTAGGGTATATATGTCCCAAATATATGTGACAAATGAGGTTCTTGACCTCTGCGACAAAAGAAGAGAACTTAAGAAACAAAAGTTCACAAGTCAAGAAGCTTACAAGAAGTACATGGATAGCCACAGAGAAGTGAGGAAAAAGATGAGAGAAGCCAAAGAAGCATGGATAGAAGAACAATGCAACAACATCGAAGCTGGAATGGCCAAGGGAAACAGCAAAACAGCTTACGACACTTTGAAAGCATTAACGAAAACCACACAGCCTAAAGCCTCTGTTATAGAAGACAAAGAAGGAAATCTTTTAACGGAAAACAATGCCATCCTCCAACGCTGGACAGAATACTGTGAGGGATTGTATAACTACCCACTACGCCCAGATACCAACATGGTTTCTGACAAACCCCCTGAACACCAAGATAAAGACCCACCAATACTAAGGTGTGAAGTAGATGCAGCTATTAAACAATTGAAGAAGGGGAAGTCCCCTGGAATCGATAACATCCCAGCTGAACTCATAAAAAATGGAGGGAATGAAACAGCAAGGCGATTCACAGAACTTTGTCAGAAGATCCACGACACCAAAGAATGGCCAAAAGAATGGACACAGTCTCTTGTAATACCCCTGCCAAAGAAAGGAAACCTTAAGCAATGCCAGAACTACAGAACCATCAGTCTCATAAGTCATCCTAGCAAGATCATGCTGCAGGTAGTCCTCAACAGACTGAAAAACCAAGCGGAAAAACTCCTGGCAGAAGAACAAGCGGGCTTTAGACCAAGACGCAGCACAATGGAACAAATTTTCAATCTGAGAATTCTGATAGAGAAGCATCTCCAACACCAAAAAGACTTGTACCATAACTTCATAGATTTCAAAAAGGCCTTTGACAGGGTATGGCATGACGGCCTCTGGCAAGTACTCAGGCACTTCAACATTGACAGCTGCCTAATTGAAGTAATCAAGGCTCTGTACGAGAACGCAAGAAGTGCAGTCTTCATAAACAATCACGTGGGCGAGTTCTTCAAGACCACGGTTGGGGTTCGCCAGGGCTGCCTTCTCTCACCTGTACTCTTCAACCTCTGCCTCGAAAACATCATGACAGAGACACTGCAAAACCACCACACTTCCATCTCCATTGGTGGAAGACCCCTTTGCAACCTCAGATTTGCAGATGACATTGACCTCATGGGCAGCAGCAAACAAGAACTGCAAATCCTCACAGACAATTTAACAGATCGAGCGAGCGCATACGGCATGGAGGTCAGTACAGAGAAATCAAAGATCATGGTCAACAGCGTGAGTAATGACATCACGGAAATAAAGATGAATGGAGAAATACTAGA
>JASPKP010000036.1:105000-110000 GCA_030674155.1 Stramonita haemastoma
GACTGGATGCAAAAAAAGCACACCAGTGTCTATCTATTATCCTCGACTAAAAGAATCTGCCTTGCCTTGCCTTGCCTTGCCTTGCCTTACCTTGCCTTCTCTCTGTCTCTCTCTGTCTCACTCTGTCTCTCTCTGTCTCTCTCTGTCTCTCTGTCTCTGTCTCTGTCTCTGTCTCTGTCTCTGTCTCTCTCTCTCTCTCTCTCTCTCTCTCTCTCTCCTCTCTCTCTCTCTCTCTCTCTCTCTAATAGTAACCACTCATTGTTTGGTGGGTGGTTGTTGTTGTTGTTGTTGTTGTTGTTGTTGTTTGAAACTATTTGATTTCCGTTTTGAATACACTATTTATGTATCTTTTGTATGATGTCTTTAACCCTTAAAAAGTGGCCTTCAAAAGAAGGATTGCGAGTTGGGTATTTAAACATAAATCATGCGTATAACAAACTAGATGAAATTGCAACGATTTTGGACAACTTTGGTAAAAACTTTCATTTGTTTTGTCTTTCTGAATCACGACTACGTTTTCAAATACCAGATTCTGACCTGTTATTCCCTGGTTACAATATCATTCGTCGTGATCCAAAAACTCCTAAAGAAACGGGTTTATTATTATACTATAATCA
Source organism: Stramonita haemastoma (assembly GCA_030674155.1). Lineage (NCBI taxonomy): Eukaryota > Metazoa > Mollusca > Gastropoda > Neogastropoda > Muricidae > Stramonita > Stramonita haemastoma. Next base: position 105,618 of record JASPKP010000036.1, read on the forward strand.
GTCAGTCACTTTAAATAGAGTCTTAGAATTGGAGCAGTACCATGTTGAATCTTTATGGGTAGAAGTCAAGTTAAAACATACAAAACCATTACTCATCGGCTTTATTTACAGAAATCCTTCCGAAAGAATAAACTGGTATACTAATTTTAATACAATGATGGACGCTGCCACACTTTATAATAATGAAATAATATTATTAGGTGACTTTAATATTGATTTACTAAAACCTCAGACACAATGGGTTCAGCTTTTCAAAACTTTTAATTTAAATCAGCTTATTGACTGTCCAACTCGTATTACAGACACCACTAGCACTCTCATTGACCACGTTTACGTTTCTTCCGAACAGAACATAGCTGAAGTTTGTTCACCTGTTTCTTCGTGCAGTGACCATTTCCCTATTTGTGTAACTTGGTCGAGAAAAGGGATAAAAATTCCCAGGACAGGACACAAAACAATAAAATACAGATGCTTTAAACAGTTCAAAGAAGATGTTTTTCTTAATGATGTGGCAAACTCCACTTTGTCACATGTTTATCAGTATACTGATCCAGGTGAAGCCATAGACTTCTGGATACGCACCTTTTCTAAAATATATAATAAACATGCTCCAATAAAAACAAAACGAGTGAAATTCAAGCCAAAACCTCCATGGATATCAGCAGAAATAGAGAACGAAATAAAAGTAAGAGACTGTTTAAAGTCTAAACATGATAAAGAGTTTAAAAACCAAAGAAACAAGGTGACAAACATGAAGCGTGTAGCAAAACAAAAGTACTTTCAAGATCTTGTATCGGACAGAAAAAACTGCAGACACATTTGGAAAGCCATTAATCTACTAACAAATAAAACTAACAAAAAGGCACAAACTACAGTTAAAGATATTTCATCCTTGAGCCTGAATAAACATTTTGTTGGGATAGCCAATAACCTAATAAAGTGTGAAGACTGGAAAAGTAATGATTTGAAACATTTAAGAGCATATTGTGAGTCTAAAAATATACACTCTAAATTAGACATTCCATTTATTTCCTTACCTGAAGTGCTGACATCCCTCTTACAATTAAAGCAGTCAACCACAAAAGATGTTGATGGACTAGATGGTAAAATAATTAAAATTGCTGCGCCTGTAATAGCAGACACCCTTACCTATATTTATAATCTTTGTATTGACAAAGCTTATTTTCCTTCTCATTTTAAAAAGGCTAAAGTAATTCCTCTCTTTAAATCTGGCGCATCAGATGACCCATCGAATTACAGGCCGATATCAATTTTGTCTATCTTATCAAAGCCTTTAGAAAAGCATGTTAAAAAATCTTTACTTTTACATTTAGAAAAATATGACCTAATCAATCCAAGTCAATCAGGTTTCAGAAAAAAACATTCATGTCACACGGCTCTGATAAATATGGTAGACAAATGGCTTCTGAATATCAATAACAATATGTTTACCGGAGTTGTCTTCGCCGATTTTGCAAAGGCTTTCGATGTGATAAACCACACACTTCTGTTAAAGAAACTGCACCTATATAGAATATCAAAGAATACCTTTCAATTTTTTTAATCATTTTTATCAAATAGACAACAGTCAGTCTTTGTTGGAAAGTCTCAGTCTGATTTTCTCACAGTGACCAATGGTGTTCCCCAAGGTTCAGTTCTGGGTCCTATACTTTTCTCTCTATATATTAATGATTTACCATTGTACATGAATGCTTGTTGTGAATTATTTGCAGATGACAATTCAATTTATGCTGAAAATCATTCCTTACAAATTTTGTCATCTAATCTCCAAGACAATATACATCAGCTTACCAGATGGGCAGAACTAAATCACATGTCCCTTAATCCAATAAAGACTAAATGTATGTGTATAACAACCAGACAAAAGCGACAGAATCAGATCTCTTCTATGTTCCCTATAAATGTTTCAGGTGAAAAAATTGAAGAAGTAAATTTCCACAAGGTGCTAGGAATCATTATTGATCATAATCTTTCATGGCAAGATCACATCGCCAATCTAAGTAAAGTTGTATCGCAAAAGGTGTTTCAGTTATCCAAAATAAAACATTTCCTTAATCTTAGCACTAGAAAACAGTTTTTCCATGCACACATAAGTTCTGTTATAGAATACGCATCAACCTTGTGGGATTCTGCAAGTGCAAATACATTAAAACCTCTGATTAGATTATACAAGCGTGCCATTAAACTTATTCTATTGAAATCAAGCTCATTAACTTCCGTGGACTATAAATCAGTTGGTATTTTGCCATTTAAATTGCAGTTGGAATACAACAAAGCTTTAATGATGCACAGAATAGTGTATGGAAATGCACCGCCCACTCTGGCAAAACATTTTCAAATAAATACATATCGTCATTCACATAAACTTACTGTGCCAAAACCAAGAATAGATCTGTTTAAAAGTAGTCTTGTATATAGCGGTGGCACTTACTGGAATAACCTGCCAGCATCCTTAAAAAGTGTAACTTCTATGCTAAACTTTAAAAAATCATTGAAACATTTTCTTATGAATGAAAGGCTGACAGAGACTGGCTGTTGATCTTGTCTTATATAAAAAAAAAAAGCATATTGTTTTTCTTGTTAATCGGACAAAATGTCAGTCATGGTTTGCCATGACTTCATTTAATCATGTTTTACATATGTCTCTTTATCAGCTGTCTGTCATTCTCTGTCTGTCTGTCTGTCTGTATGTCTGTCTGTCTGCCTGCCTGTGAAACTGAGTGTCTTTAGTCTGTCCGTCTGTCTGTATTCTATCTCTCATCTGCCTGTCTATCCCTTCTCTGTCAGTCTCTACTCTGCTCTGCTCTGCTCTACTCTACTCTACTCTACTCTACTCTACTCTACTCTACTCTACTCTACTCTACTCTACTCTACTCTACTCTACTCTACTCTACTCTCTAGTCAATCATATTTCTTATTTTCTAATCTGATTTTGTGATTTTGTTCTCTCATTTTGTAAAAGATAAAGCATAAGCGTAGAAAATGTTTCTTGTATTTGGATGATGTTATGGATTTTTTTTTCTTTTTTCTTCACTCATACAATGTATATGTGCAGTTTGTTTGTTATCGCTATGCCTTTCTTTTATTTTCTTCCTTTTTCACCCAGAAGGGTGTTATAAAAAGGCACGTTTTCTTATGCCATTACCCTCTTTAAATACTCATTCATTCATTCGTTCATTCGTTCATTTCTCTCTCTCTCTCTCTCTCTCTCTCTCTCTCTCTCTCTCTCTCTCTCTCTCTCTCTCTCTCTCTCTCTCTCTCTCTCTCTCTCTCTCTCTCTCTCTCTCTCTCTCTCTCTCTCTCTCTCTTCTCTCTCTCTCTCTCTCTCTCTCTCTCTCTCTCTCTCATGAATCTTGAAATTGATTTTTCTGTACCCTTTGTATTTAGTATTTGCTTGTTCGTTCGAAAGTATTTCCTTATCTATTTTCATATTGGGTACATTTGCAACTTTTCATGTATATTGGTGGGGTTTTGTTTGCTTGTTTATCTTTTGTTTTGGGTGTGTTGGGGGGGGGGAGGTGGGGGGAGTCTTTTCCGAGGGCTGGATGTAAAAAAGCAATCTTTGCTTATTCTATTACCCTCTTTGAATAAAGAAAGTTTTCAAGTTTTCCCCTTCTCTCTCTCTCTCTCTCTCTCTCTCTCTCTCTCTCTCTCTCTGGCTCAGGACCAGGCATCCTGAAGAATTGAAAACCCCCTCCCTCCATTCTTCACTCTGCTCTTCCTTTCTCTGGTTATAAACAGGCCAGGTTACTTTTCCTCCCCAAGTCAGAATGGGGCACACTTCATGGGAGGTGAAAACTGTGGCAGGATTATGCAAGATCTCACCATTGGTTTCATAACATTGTTCATGGGAACAGACCTAAAATGGTAGACCAACCAGTCATTGACTAACCTCGAAACTCTTGCCAAGGAACAATAGCATTTTGTCCGTAAGAAGTTGGTTGTTCAATCAAAAACCAGCTCAGCTTCACGCTTTTTTCTGTGCAAGGTGTCCACAAAGCTGCAGTGTTTTACAGAACAATGACATTATTGCCCTGCCAACAAGAAAATTGCATCAAAATATTCATAAAAAACTGTACTTAAAAACTCTTTGAATTACTACCCAACAATTTCATGACTGGATCATATCTCCCCCCCCCCCCCACCAACACACTCACTAAAACATAGTTTTAAAGGAGAAAAAGTTTTGATTTAAATATAAACGTCATATCTATGCAGGGTGAACGAGTAGGGGGAGAGGGGCAAAACGTTTACTGAGAGAGAGACACAAGCAGCGAGACTGATTTCTACATTTATTTATTTCTACTGACACACTCCAAGCAGCACTGAACAGAGTGGATTTGGAAGAAGAAGGAGGGAATG